>VDFB02115460.1:0-60656 GCA_007258455.2 Sequoia sempervirens | reverse complement strand
TCAACATATAAGAAATGCAGAGCAAAACCAAAATACTACTTAGAACACCACTACAACACACAATTTCTTCTTTTTATTCAAATTTTCTCAAAAGCACTTGGAAACCAAGCACCAAAAACATATCATCAACATCATCAGCACTACCTCATCACTACCAAGCCAACTACAACCTAGTAACTAAACCATACATCCATAGGTAGTTCATCTTATCAAAGCAACACTAGAGATTGACATCAATAGCTTATTAATAACAACATAATGAAACTAATCAAACCATCATCAGAGAACATCAACTCAATACCAACTTCTCACACTCTTGCAACAACCTCCTTCTCATGCAGTTGACACCAATGACAACACCTAAGCTTGTTGAAATCAATGACAACACCAACTTCACATACTTGCAACAATCTCCCCCTTTGTCATTGATGGCAACACATGATGTTAAAAACCACCAACAACAAACACAACAACTCTGATCATCAATACTTTTGCTCTATACCAAATGTTCTCTTTTATTTTACTTTCTCCCCCTTACACAAATAGCTCATTACTCTCTCCCTTCATATGACTTTCTCTCCCTTTATTTTTTTTCACATTACTCTCTCCCCCTTTGACATCAATGGAAAAGGGAAAAATATTTTCCTCCCACATTCTCCCCTTTGGCATTAACCATACTGTTCACCACTGTTCTACAACCTCCTTTCCTTTACTACTTTGCATACTCCCCTTTAAGAGCATACACCAAACTACATCAATCAACAACCACTACAAAATGGAAATTCTCACTCATCCTTACTGCAACAACCAGTAATGCCACTACCTAATCCCCCTAACAGGTAGCCACCAACATCAGTCTAAACCAAAGAATGAATCATGAGATCCATTGGACTAATGCATCTCTTTATGCATTTAGTTCAAAGGAGGGGCAATAATCCCCAACTTCTCCCAAAGATACTCAAAAATATCCTTAAGAAGATCCTTAGTGAATATGTCAGCAACCTGATCCTTTGTAGGCACATATTCAAGCTTCACTTCATTCTCTACAACCTTCTCTCTCAAAAAGTGATATCAGATTGAGATATGCTTTGTCCTTGAATGCATTACCAAATTCTTTGATATATTGATAGCACTTTTATTATCACAGAAGATAGAATTTGGTTCATCATATACCATTATGATATCCTTCAATGTTTGCCTCATCCACAACACTTGTGTGCAACAAGATGTTGATGCAATGTATTCTACTTTTATAGTAGATAAAGACATTGAATCTTGTTTCTTGCTTAGCCATGATACCAATCTTCATCTAAGAAAGAATGTACCACCACTTGTACTTTTCCTATCATCTACACAACCAGCCCAATCTGCATCTGTGTAAGCACTCAGAGTAAATTCAGTATCCTTTGGATACCACAAGCCATGATTCAGAGTGCCCTTCAAGTATCTAAATATCCTCTTCACTACTGCAACATGTGACTCACTAGGATCTTTTTGAAATCTAGCCACAAGAAACACTGCATGCATGATATCCAGTCTAATAGCAGTTAGATATAGCAGTCCTCCAATCATTGATCTATACTTGATTTAATCAGCCTTAGGAGATTCATGATTCTTGCTCGGCTTGCAACCAATAACCATAGGGGTACATACTGGTTTAGAATCTTCCATTCCAAAATTCTTCAATATTTCCTTGACATCCTTTGATTGTGAAATGAAAATACCTCTATTTGTATGATTGATTTGTAGCCCAAGGAAGAAATTCATCTCCTCAAACATTGACATTTTAAATTCTTTCTGCATCTCTTCTACAAATTTCTTACACATAACTTCATTTCCTCTAAAAATTATGTCATCAACATACACAACCACAATTAAGATTTGATATTTTTCAACTTTGAAGTAAATATTACTATCTACAATAACTTTATTGAATCCTTGTTGTAACAAGTACCTATCTAACCTTTTATACCAAGCTTTGGGATATTGCTTCAACCCATATAATTCCTCCTTCAATATTTAAACCATATCTGGTTTATTTGATAACTGAAATCCTTATGATTGTTCTATGTATATTTCTTCATCCAATTCACCATTCAAGAAAGAAAACCTCACATCCATTTGATATACTCTAAAATCCTTATGTGCTACAAAATCCAAATACATTCTGATAGCTTCCATTCTTACCACTGGATCAAATGTTTCTTCAAATTCTATTCCTTCTACTTGTGAGTATCCTTTACACACAAGTCTTGCCTTGTTTCTTACCACTTCTCCATTCACATTCAGATTGTTCTAGACTACCCACTTAGTTTCAATCACATTATTTTTTTTTGGTCTTGGGACACATTCCCAAGTTTGATTTTTCTCAATTTGCATTATTTCTTCTTCCATAGTCGTGATCCAATACTCATCCTTGCATGCTTCAATCACTGTTTTAGGTTCAACTTTAGAAATTAAGCATATATTTACCTATTCTTTAGCAACTTTCCTTCTTGTCAGTACACCTTTTCTCTTATCATCAATGATTTTTTCTTCAGAATGATTCTTCTACACATACTTAGGAGTTTTAGGAAGCCTTTGTGGAGCTTCTTCCTCATCAATCTGCACTTCTTTTTCCTTAGATTTTTCTTCTTCTCTACAAGAAGACTCATCTAATTCATATCCATCTATCACCACTGAATTCTTCTATAGGTCTTCATCAACCTTGACACTTGCACTCTCAACAATTTTTCTTAGCCTCTTGTTGTAGCATTGGTAAGCTTTTATTTTAGTATAATATCCAAGGAAGATACCTTCATCAAACCTTGCATCAAACTTTCCTAAGTTTTCTTCATTTCTTCTGATATAGTATTTGATTCCAAACACTTTGAAGTATTTGATAGTAGGAATCCTTCCATACCATAGCTCATAGGGAATCTTTGTGTTATTTTCTCTTGCTTGCACTTTGTTAAGTATGTAAACAGTAGTATGATTTGCTTCTCTCCAGTGGACTTTCGGTAGATTTTCTTATTTAATCATTATTCTTGCAGCTTCTTGAATAGTCCTATTCTTTCTTTCAACCACTCCATATTGTTGAGGAGTCCTAGGGGCAAATAAATGCCTCTTTATTCCATGATTCTCACAAAAGATATTGAATTCATTGGAGGTGAAATCTCCACCTCTGTCAGACCTCAACCATTTATTTTTCATATCCATTTCATTTTCAACCATAACTTTGAATGCTTTAAACTTATCTATAGCTTCTAATTTTTCTTTGAGAAAAGTAACCCATGTCATTCTAAAATAATCATCAATCAATAGCATGAAATACATGTCACCTTGAAGACTTCTTACTCTGATAGGACCACAAATATCTGTATGCACCAATTCCAACAGTCTGGTAGAATATTTTTCTTTGAATTTGAAGCTTCTTCTTGCTTGCTTTCCAACTTGAAATTCCTTACAAAAAGCATTGATAGGCTTTGTAATTTTTGGTAGATCTCTCATAGCTTGAACTGAACTTATCCCCACTATGCTATCAAAATTTATGTGATACATTCTTCTATGCCATAGTCAATTCTCATTGATCTGAGTCATGAAATAATAGCCATCAACACCTTTGAGCTAATAGACATTTCCATTTTTCCTTCTTCCAATAGCAATCATAGTTTTAGATCCTTTTTTGATCTCACGACCATCATCTTGAAAGATGAGATTGTATCCTTTGCTACACATTTTCCAACACCCAAGAGGTTATGTCTTAAACCATTAACATAAAGAAAATCATCAATATTATGCTTTCCATCAAAACCGATTGAACCTTTTTCACATATCTTAGCAAATGTATCATCACCAAACCTAGCTAATCCTTCATATTTTTCAAGTTCAACAAACTTACTCTTATCACTGATCATATGACTAGAGCCTCAACTATCAATGATCTAGTAGTTCTTCTCTTGTCTAGTATGAAAAGTAGACACCAAAGTTCCTTAATTATTAGTACTTACTTTAGAAGCACTTTCCTTCACACATCTCTCAAAGTTAGCAAAACTAGTTTCATCTTTTAAATCCATGAACAAGCATTCACCATCCTCACCATCACCATAAACAAATTCATCATCAAATATACTTGCATCTTCTCTAGCATAATAACTTTTCTTAATCATTTTACCTTTGTTCTCCCTATTTTTGTCATTCAAATCTTTGTTTGGACATCTTGAAGCATAATGACCTATCTTTCCACAATTGAAAATTTTGAAAGGAAACTTAACTTTGTACTTTCCAATACATTTTTCATTCTTCTCACAAAGTTAGCTTCCACATCATCAAGATCCTCTTGATTTGATTCGACGGTCTTCTCTAATTTTTCAACCTTAAAAGCAGTCTCAACTTTTGTATTACTTGTACCAAATTTTCTCATTTCAAAAGTAGTTATAGAACCATACAAGTGATCTCTGGTATATTGACTCAAATTTTTCAATTCTTCAATAGCAGAAACTTTATGATCATAAGATTTAGGAAGAATTTTGATTACCTTCTTTACCACTTCTTTCATTTCTCCACCAAGACCTCTGATGTTGTTGACAACTTCATCTACCTTTTGCAAGTAGCTTGTGAAACATAGGAAAAAGGGGGTGATCCACCAAATAAACTAATCAAGATGATGAACCACACTTTTTCACTTGTTACTACATCCAATTATGCATAGATAGACATCAGAAAACAAACCTAATATAACAGTAAAAAGGTAGGTTTTAAGATGATAAAATGATGTGTACCTGATGGAAAAAGTGATTTTCCAAGCCTCACTAAGGATTCATTTGCACAGTTGTGAATGGGTCTTTGCTAGGGTTCTAGAAAATTAATTTTTGGATCCTGTTCTTCAATGTTTGCACTCCCATATCCTAGGTGTTCAACTCCCGAAAGCTGAAAATAAATATTGTAGCTTAGTTTTTGTGATCTTGCAAGAAAGATGACAACTTTTGCTTTGAAAACTTTTGTTCTCCACTTGAGCTTCAACCTAAAACCTAAAATTACACATCAAAGAGGAGAAAATGTTGATTGTTATGGAATAGGGGTTTTCCTTGGTCAAACCCCATTTTGGTAATTAAACCTTGTAATGAAATAATGCATAAAAGGAGAGATGAATGAACAATGTAATGTCACTACTCACCAATCCTCAATTGAACCTTGGATTGCAAATCTAAAACTTAGCATGAAGTAGCTTTAAGGAATGTAGATCTTGATCACAACACTTGACATAAGATAATGGCTTTGAATACTTGAATTTTATCACCAATGTGACATCAACACATTAGCTCAAAAACATGCAAGACTTTGACATGATGAAATAGATCTTTGATTGTTGTAATAAAACCTTGATAATCTACTCTTGAATGCCTTTGAAATGCTCTTGAATTCTCTATAGTGCTCTTTTGAAATATTTGGATGCTCTCTTGAAACTCTTAGATGGAACTATGTGAAATAACCTTATATTTATATATAACTTAAGATTAAATCCTGAAATTCAAATAGCACAAGCCAACATCAAATCTAGGATTTGAAATTATTAAAATCCTGCTAGAAATACATCCCAAGGGGGGTGTCCTAAGTTAAGGAGGACCCATTAGCCATAGGTCGAATGGGTCCTAGCATACTTAACTAGGACAAATTTCGGATATTGTGAAATGATATGCCAAAAGGGGATCCTAGGGCCTAGTGAGGGCCCATTCGTCGGGTGGAAAATGGGTCCTACATCTTTATCCTAGGACAAAAACCTTGCAAAATTAAGTTTTATGAAATATTATTAATGAGTGTCGGGTTTTGACCCTCAAAAAATGCAATAAATAAGGCTTTGATTTGAATTTAAGGGGCCAATTAAGCTCATTTAATCTCAATTAATTAATTAAAGCCCTAAATTAGTGTGAAAGTGTAAAGATACACTTTACAACACCCTAAATAAAGCATCATTAAGTCTATTTTATGAAAAAGGGTCCTAGACTTAATGTGAATGTGTAAAACACATTACAATACTAAATCAAGGCAACATTAAGCTCATTTATTATTAATTATTCCCAAATTAAGTAAGGAAAAGGGATACTTTTTTCATTATTACATTTTTCCCCCACTTTAGTGGGAGTATAACCTCGTGTCAAAATCACACTAAAGTATACATTCAAGACTCTTATGTATGCAGCAATGACAAAGATACTCAATCATATCCTATCAAAGACCAAGAAAAAGAAGGGAAAATAAAGGATCAAGCTTCGACCATTCCAAAGCAATGTGGAATGTGGTTGTTTATCCGAGAAAAGGATCAAGCTTCAACATTTTGTCCAACATGATGTGGACCAGGTCTAGGTTGTTTGTTAAAATACATTTACAAGCAAAACGTGATGTCCACTATGCAAACAACACACATGTGTGTTCACTCTAGCGTAATGGAACCTCAAGCCGTCCACTAGGTGAGTATCCTGAAAAGGTGGAAAATGAGAGAATCATATTAGCCTCCCATACCATACCAAGGTTATCCTCCTAAAAACTTCAATAAGGCACCACAATACTAAATGCTTATGAATATTATGTCTATAGGTTTTTGTTCAAGGGGATCTCATTTCATGTAAGGTCTTCTTCTTAGGAAACATCATGCCTAATATCTCCAAGAGAGGACAAGTCAAGAATATCAGATTGCCACTTATGGGATGCCTCATTTTGCATCATGCCACTAAGGGAAATTAGTACGCTTAGACATATCACTCTTGGAGGACATCAAACCTGATGACACCACCAAGAAAAGGATGTGTTACACGAAAATCGCACCATGAAATATGCAGAATGTCGAAAGATTTCATCAATGTATGCCCCCACTTTAAAGTGGTTTCTAACACCATTGTTGTGAGAAACTACTTTAAAGTAGCCAATATTTACTCATAAGACATGATATCTTTCCTTGGAAAACCCTATGACAAGTCATATGTTCTTGAAATAAAGCTACGTCATGAAAAAGGAGGGAGGGTTGGCCCCAAAAATACATAAGGGATCTATGGATTCGGGGTCAGTATGTCTTTGCTACAATGTTGTCATAGAGTTGAGAACTGTCATCATTCCCCAAATACTCATAGAACTGGAAGAATGACAAACAAAGAGAGAAAACAAAGAAAAATCTTTTCGGGTCAACATGGAAGAGACCTAAATGTCTCAATGCCTTGCATCATTCCCAAAAGGAAAACACAAGACAAATGAAAAGATAATATGTTTACAACATAAAGAAGAATGTAGGTACAAATAGAGGAATGCACAAAAGAGAGAGAGGTACATCAAATGAAATAGCATGGGGGATCACATTGTGCACATGAAATCACATAAAGCAACATGAAAAATTAAACAAAGAAAAATACTAGTGAGGCATATGCAAGCCAACCTATAGCAGGTCATCTGCATCCCAATCTCGGTTGGTATAAACGGAAAGTGGACAACTACCCAAAGGGAAAACAACACATACCAAAACTAGGACAAGGCTAACTAACCCCTTGCCCCCACAAAGTACAGGACAAGGATGAGCCAATATGAATGATGATATGCCACTCCTTGCAAAAATGAAATGACTTGAAATGACTGTAAAACATGCCATAGTGAGTATGCTATGATCCTACAACTATTACATGGAAAGAAGTAGCAACTATTGTTATTGATTATGATAAGTAAACAAAGTATCAATTTGATTCATATCTAATGAGATATATATCAATTCAGGATGCACCAAAGTTAAAGTTGCCTTGGAAGAATATTTTATAAGAGTGTTGAAGTTAAGTGAATGAATTTTTAATGATTTTTTTTCTTTTGAAGGACAATAACCAAGACCATTAGTTGTTTCTTGCATGTTAGGCTCTATAGGGACATGAATACCTTGTTCTCTAGCACTACATCATTTTACACTATATCCAAGTTGTTTCATAGGTTCATAACCTCTTCCATAAAGCTATTTCATTTCTTTTGGATTCAGCGGTTGCTCACAATCAACTTCATCAAACTTTGTTGTGTAATTTGCTTCTTCTTCTAAAGTAGTTGAGGTGGATGCTTTCAAATTTTGTGTTGAAATTACTACATTTTATTTTCCCTTTTCAAACTCTTTTTTTATGATGTTGTATTCTCCCATGAATGTAGGTGTGAAGTTTAAGGAACCCCAATCATCTTCTAAAAACTTAGTGACTTCATCAATGTTCTTCCTATGTTCTTCCTTCGTGAATTCCGCTTTTGTAGTTTGTTTCAATACTTTCAAAGGATCTCATCCTTCTTTCTCAAAAATCAAACAACTTTCAGGTTTAGGATCAACTTTGAGTGTGTAAACTTTTTTTTCATAGACATACTTCATTTTATGATGAAGGGTAGAAGGCACCTCATTCATCTCATGAATCCATGGTCTTCCTAAGAGGAGATTATATGAAATATTGTGAGGAATAACATGGATCATCCAATTTGCAAGGTAACCTTTCCAACTTTAATAGCTAATGTGATGACTCCTAGTGGTTGTTTTCTTATTATATCAATTCCACAAATAGACAAAGAATCAAAGAAAATGTCACTCTTATCCATATCAATCTTCTCCAAAAGGCTCACACTACACACATTAAGAGCCAAACCATTGTCAACAAGGGTTCTCTTTATCACAATTCAATTAACATAGGCTATTATCATGAAGACATCATGTCATTTTTTAACTTCCAATGAAGGTAACTCATCTTGATAGAAATTAATGTCTAAGTTGACTAAAGTTACGGTTTGAATTTTGGCTGCCACATCATTTGGTTGCACATTAGGAGTAGGAGCTTGTTTTAAGGCACTTTGAAGCATGTTACGTTAACTAAGTGAGGCTTGAATAATGGGATAAAAATATCTTATTAGGATTATTCTTAAGTTGTTCAAGAAGATCATACTACTTTCCACTATGTAAAGGAAAATGAGGACCAAGTAAGATAGGTTGAGGTAATGGGAGGGATGTTGGATTTGTTTCTCTTGGTTGCGGATTGTTCCTAGTGTTATATGTATGAGAAATGGTATTGCAACTTATTTGATGGGAAAAATTATCATTATCAAGTTGCCTTTTATGTGGTTCTAAGATAAGCATGGGTTTATTTTGAACTTGATGTTGTTGTGAGGGTGGATAAATGATGAGTTTAGCCTCAAGAGGTGCAATAATTAGAGGATCTCTAGGACATCTTGAGGGATTTCTAATGTTCATAACCTCACTGAACTTATTTTAATGATCTCTAGGGGATTCTAACATCACATCATCATCATCTAACAAAGCCTCATCACTATTGTTTGAAATACATGCATTAATGTTCTCATTTTCTTGCACCATGATATCTTCCCTAGTAGGAGAGTCTTTAGGAGAGGAGTAAACAAGATGTTCATGACATTCAAAGGTTGTTTCTTCTAAAGTGACTTCATCACAAGTAAGAGAGTTATCAATGGTTGTAATTTTCTTGCTTATCAATGATGGCATTATCTTGTTCAATAATGTTTTCCCTAGGGGAAGAGAGAAAAACAAGATTCTCATTACTCTCATCTATTAGATCTTCTAACACCAATATATATTCTTCACCAATAGGAGAAGGAAAATTTTGATTGTTATGATTGTCTATGATTTCATCCCTTTTCTCTAAGGTCTCATTCTCTTGTGTTATAATATCTACCCTAGCAGGATATCTTTTAGGAGAGGAGAAAACAAGAGGTTCATCACATTCCACGATTAGATTTGTAAGGTAGCTTCATAACAAATAGGGGAGGCATCAAGAGAAGAACTATGAGTTTCATGCTTACCAATGATTGGATCCTTTTGTTCAAATAGATCTTTCCAAATGGTAGGAGCATTAGGGAAGGAAGGAAAAATGTTCTCATGAATCTCAATAAGTGTATCTTCAAACATCAAATTATCTTCTTCACATCTAGGAGTGATATTAGGAGAAGAAAAAATTTGATTGTCATAGTTATCTACAACATGTCCTATAATGTCTTCCCAAGTAGGAGAGGTAGGATTATCATATCTCTCAATCATTGGATTTCTTAATACCAACATATCCTCCTCAAAAATGTGATTTACATGATCGTTCATGATTGTATCCTCTTTCACTAAAGCATTCTCACAAGTAGGGGAGGTGTTGGGAGACAAATTAAGACTAGGTAAATTAGTGTCAATGATCTCATCTTCTTGTTTCATAATATCTTCCCAAGGGAGAGGAGGAGAGGGACAAACAATACTTTCATGATTCTCAATGATTGTATCTTCTTTCACCAAGATACCTTCATCACGATTAGGAGAGGTATCGGGAGAGGAACAACTATGATTATCATGATTGTCTATGCTTACATCCTCTTTCACTAAAACATTATCACAAATAGGGGAGATATTAGGGGATGAGGGAATGATGGGCAATGTGGTAGCATGGAATATGTCAAAAAACTCAATCTCTTTCACTAAGATATTCTCACGACTAACATGCTTGCTAATGCATTTTGTCTTTGAAAACTTGGAAAAGAAAGATACGAACATTTGTGAAAAGTAACCTGTCCAACTTATGCAATTCTTCAAGATGTAAACAATTGTTCTGCAGATCTGAAGATTTTTACTATTGAAATGAATTTTTGAAATGCTTTAAAAATGACTACACTAGATGGATGATTTGACCTAGATACATAAAACACAAATTCTTGAAACTTTCCAAATTGATACAGAAGGTTACCAGCAAGCCTAGGAAGTATAGAAAATCATCATAAAACTCAAATAAGTTGGTTTTTGTAGGCCCTCCAAGGACTCATTTGCCTAGTGGGAATGGGTCCTAGTATGCTTTTCCAGGAGACTCTGAATCAGAAACTGTAGCTTATGAACTTTGAAAACCTATTGCCATGGTATCCCTAACAGGGACTCATTCACCCTATGGTGAATGGGTCCTAGATTAGGGTTTTGAAGCTGATTTTTATAGATTTTCAAGTATTTTCTAATGATTTTTAGATTCAGGTATGCTACAGTAAGTTTCAGGTTTAATTTTTAGTAAATGAAAGTTTATATGATGCAAGATGATATTCAAACTGACTGATTTTTTTGTATTTTTCAAATTTTAAAGAATGCAAACAATGCAATTCTAAAACTGTATATGAGATGAAAATTTGAATGCAAACTAAAGACCCTAAATGAGATCTAATTCAATGCAAATGAATGCAAGATCTAATCTAAGATGCAAAGAACTCCTAAAATCAAAAAACTACAATGCTCAAAAAGTTGGGTTCACCAAAATGAAACATAGGAAAAAGGGGATGGTCCACCAAATAAACTAATCAAGATGATGAATCGCACTTTTTCACTTGTTGTTTCATTTAATTGTGCATAGATAGACATCAAAAAACAAACATAACTGATATAACAATAAAAAGGTAGGTTTTAAGATGATAAAATGTTGTGTATCTGATGAAAAAAGTGTTTTTAGGCCTCACTGAGGACTCATTCGCCCAATGGAAAATGGGTCCTTGCTAGGGTTCTAGAAAATTGATTTTTGGGTCATGTTATTCAATGTTTGCACTCCCAAATCCTAGGTGTTTAGCTCTCGAAAGTCAGAAATAAACCTTGTAGCTTAGTTTTCATGATCTTGCAAAAAAGATAACTTTTGTTCTCCACTTGATCTTCAACCTAAAACCTGCAATCACACATCAAAGAGGAGAAAATGTTGATTGTTAGGGAATATGTGTTTTCCTTGGTCAAACCCCGTTTTCGTAATTAAACCTTGTAATGAAATAATGCATAAAAGGAGAGATGAATGAACAATGTAATGTCACTACTCACCAATCCTCAATTGAACCTTGGATTGCAAATCTGAAACTTAGCATGAAGTGGCTTTAAGGAATGTAGATCTTGATCACAACACTTGGCATAAGATAATGGCTTTGAATACTTGAATTTTATCACCAATGCTACATCAACACATTACCTCAACAACATGCAATACTTTGACATGCTGAAATAGATCTTTGATTGTTGCCATAAAACCTTGAGAATCTGATCTTGAATTCCTTTGAAATGCTCTTGAATGCTCTATAATGCTCTTGTGAAATATTAGGATGCTCTTTTAAAACTCTTAGATGAAACTATGTGAAATAACCTTATATTTATACATAACTTAAAATTAAATCCCGAAATTCAAATAGCACAAGTCGACATCGAATCTAGGATTTAAAATTATTAAAATCCCACCAGAAATACATCCCAAGGGGGTGTCCTAAGTGAAGGACGACCCATTCACCATAGGGAAAATGGGTCCTAGCATACTTAACTAGGACACATTTTAGAGATTGTGAAATGATATGCTAAAAGGGGGTCCTAGGACCTAGTGAGGACCCATTCACCAAGTGGTGAATGGGTCCTATGTCACTATCCTAGGACACAAACCTTGCAAAATTAAGTATTATGAAATATTATTAATGAGCATCAGGCTTTATCACTTGAAAAATGTAATAAATAAGGCTTGGATTTGAATTTAAGGGGCCAATTAAGCTCAATTAATCTCAATTAATTAATTAAAGCCCTAGATTAGTGTGAAAGTGTAAATATATGCTTACAACACCCTAAATAAGGCATCATTGAGTTTTTTATGAAAAAGGTTCCTAGACTTAATGTGAATGTGTAAAACACATTACAACACTAAATCAAGGCAACATTAGGCTCATTTATTATTAATTATTCCCAAATTAAGGAAAAGGGATACTTTTTATGTTATTACAGCTTGTGGTGTTTTCATCTTTAGACATTTGCAAGGTTTCAAACATGATCTTTAGATTATGCATCTTATCTTGCTTGACCTTATCATCTCCTTCATAAATGCTTTCTAACTTTACCCAAATTTCTCTAGCAGTTTTCAAATTCATAACTTCCACTAATTTAGAATTAGTAAGACCACTTAGAACAACATACCTTGCTTTACCATTGTTTTCATAAGCAGTGATCTCATCTTCAATCTTTGCACCATTTGCAGGTATAGTGTATCCAATCTCAATAGGCTTCCAAATTGGAAATCCAAGTGAAACCAAAAAAAAAATTACATCCTTTTCTTCTAGAATGTATAATATGATCCATCAAACAAAGGAACATCTATCTTGTGTTCCATCCCAGATCTAGACCTTAGTCAGTTAAGCTTTCCTTCCAAGGAACCTTGCTCTGATACCAATTGTTGAATGCACAAGAAAACTAAGAGGGGGGGTGAATCAGTTGTACCTTAAAACTTCAAAAGCTTCACAGAATTTATGATCCACATTAGTTTAATTAACCCTTAATCTGTTAGGGTGGTTTATCACAGAAGCAGATAACAAAAATAGAACCAAAGCAACACAATGCACAAATAAAAACTAGATTTACATGGAAAACCCAAGAAGGGAAAACCAAGAAGGGAAAAACCACAGTGAGGATTAGCTCACAATATAAAGTAATATCAACACTGATTAAAAAGGGCTCACTTTCAAAGGGCTCATTGCCCAAAAGAAAGAAAGGCTCACTACTAGAATAGAAAAGAAGATAGAGAAGAGTGTTATAGTGAGAAATCCATCTTAATGCAATAGAAAATTCCACCACAACATCACCAACACCTTCATAGTCTTACTAAAGATTGTAGACACCTTCTACTCATTGCATCTAGTAATCTAACATGTGAAAGATCGCACTGCACTACACAAATTTGAACCTCACAACTCTTCAATTTGCATCATTCACATCACACACATATATCTTCACATACCTCAACAACTCAACACATATTTATACCATCTTCAACCTTGAAAACATTCTCCAAGGTCGGTTATACACCTCAACCATGCAAATTCAAATTAGGTCGGCACCAAAATGTTCTTGTGGTGGAAAGGAATGAAGTAGGACCACAAAACACTATAGATAGGACCTAAACCCACTCATACATTCCATGCTACGCTTCCACACAAACTGAAGAAACTTTTGCAATTAGTGCAAACACCCAAGGTCAGTCGAACCTGTGTTAACACCATTAACATTTAAGTACAAGCTTCCTCAAATCCAAAGATGACTCATAGACCACACATCATGCTTGAAAATGATCTAGAATATTCTACAAACACCCTAAAATCCAACAAATTCCTTCGCAACAAATTTCACTTGAAGAATGTACACACCCAAAACACTCAAATAATTTTTCCATACACTGCAAATCAAGAAATTGACTTCCAAAGAACCAAACCTCAAACAAATTCAACTGAAGAAAGATACAAACACTATTAGCACCCTTCTAGATTTGCAATACCCAAAACCACTATGTGGAGAAATGCAAAGAAAAAATATTTCTCCCAAACACCTCTACAATTCACAGTTCACACACTGGTGAACACACCTTACTTTACACAATGATCCAACATACCAGATTCTAAATGCAACACCTTTGATCAATATATCAAAACCACACAAGGAGATCTTCAACATAGAAGAAATGTGGAGCAAAACCAGAATGCTACTCAAAACACCACTACAACACTGCTTCTTATTATTCAAATTTTCTCAAAAGCACTTGGAAACCAAGCACCAGAAACATATCATAATCTTCAGCACTACCTCATCACCACAAGGCCAACTACAACCTATAAAATCAACCATACATCCATAGGTAGAAGCTTATCAAAGCGACACTAGAGGTTGATACCAGTATCTTACTAAAGACAACATAATGAAACTAATCAAAGCATCATCAAAGACAACTTCAACTCAATACCAACTACTCACACTCTTGCAACAACCTCCTTCTCATATAGTTGACACCAATGACAACACATATGTTTTTTGACATCAATGACAACACAAAATGAACATACTTGCAACAATAAATTCCCCTAAAAAAGGTATATGAGCAAGTTTCAAATTGATTGAACAAGTCAGATATAGTTATGTTACAAGAAACTAAATTGACAAAGGAAAAAGCAGCAATGTTGATGGATAAATGGAGACAATGGAAGGGGATTTTTGTGGAAGCACAAGGGACCTCTAGGGGTATTAGAACAATATAAAATGCAAATCAGATAGAAGTGGAACCAATCATAGCTAACCAATGTTGGCAATTATCTAAAGCTAATGTACACTAGATGCAAGAGGAGATTTTCTTGATCAATGTCTATATGCCAACAAAAACATTTGCAAAGAAAGAACTTTGGGAGAAATTGACCAATATCATATACACTCTATAAGGGAAAAAAATCATATTAGGAGGATATTTTAATGCTACACTAACAAACTTAGAGAAGCAAGGAGGTTTAACCAAAACCACACAAGAGTAGATGAAATTCATGTTTTGTCAATAACAATAACTTACAAGATATAGTTTTGAAGAATAGAGTATATACATGGACCAATATAAGGAGAGGCTTCACATGCATAGAAAAATGTCTTGATAGATACTTATTGGCTAAAGAATTGGAGAAGGTAGCTAGTGGAACCCTCAAAAAATTTCATGTTCCACTGGTCTAAAAATGCATTTTCCTGGGTATCAGTTTGGTCTAGTGTGACTAAAGTTTAGCGTTTTATGTGAGGATTCATTTTACTTTAAATATTTTCTCCTTTGTCTAAGCCCTTAGTCTTTCAATCTTTTTCTTTGTTGACCTGTTGTGGTTTGTTCCCAATCATGTTAAGAGCAACATGAGTCATTGAATCCCATGAAGTGACCAACCCCTTATGGTTAGGATTTCCCATTACCTATCGCTAAGTTCTTCACGTGCCTAGGTCTAAGGTATTCTTTTATTTCATAAGGCTGATTATTCAGCCTTGTTTGGCATTTACATCCTTTGCAAAAAAATTTATTAAGTCTTTTAATACCTTATCATGCATTGTCCTAGACAATCCCTTCTTTTAAAACAACTTGGTGCACGTACCTTTTCTCGTCACTTAAGTCATCACTCATCGCCGAAGTCATTTCTATGTTTGGGTTCGTTACAATGATGAGCGATGAGCTCTTGGTTCCTTTTCATGTCACTTTTCATTGAATTCTTTGGCTCCTTAGTTCCACTTCAGTGATGTGCAATGAACTGTTGTCCCTCCTTTATGTAGCATCATCGCAGAAATCTTTCATTACCTTTTTCTATTATTGCGATGAGCGATGGGAAGGTTTTGAGTGGAGCAAAATATTTTGCCACTTGTTTGCACCTGATGTCATCGCTGATTTTTCCTATCATTGAAGATGTTCTCAAATCCAAATCAATTACAGTGATAGGTGATTGACTGAGGTCATCGCTAGAGATTCTTTCCTCGCCAAAATACAAATTCAACCTTGTGGTATTTTTGTGACAAGCGATGAAGGATATGTTGAGGAATATTCTTTCTAGGGGTAGCATTATTGCTCATCACAAAAGTTTGAACATAAATTTAGGGAATTACTGCAATGAGTGAGAGAGTTTAGAAGATATGGTGAATGCGTAGGTGAATACGTGGAAACTTTCTGAGGTGGTTGTTATTTGCGACCAGAGTGCGCCTAGTGGTGTGTTCCTGAAGGAACAAAGTACAGAGAAGCAGGAAGCTAAGTTAGAGAAATTGACCAACTCTAAAGAGAAAAAGAAGGATAAGGACCATAAGGCTTACGATTCTTATATGGAGGAACCTGATGTTTCCATGGAAGAGGAGGCAGAAGATGATCCAGATTACGCCCAGTATCTTCTTACACTTGTAGGTCTAGAAGACTCTGATAATGGTGAGAAAAATTCGGTGACATGCACACTCTGATTCTGAAAATGATGAACCATTGCAGAGGTAGTGTCTTGGTTTGGTGTTTTTATTTTTTATTACCAATGTGAAGGAGAGGTTTTGGAAGACGATGCCATGATGAAAGTTTCCTTTTGGAAATCAGGTAAATCTTCTTCAACAAACAATATGGGTTTTTATCTTTTGTACCTTTCCCCCTTTTTGTGAAGTGCAAATATAACCGTCTATAGATTTTTGAAATTCAGGTGAAATGAATGTCAAATGTAAATGTGACTAAAATTGTAATTTGGCTCGAAGCTTGTTGCTCCCATGCTTCTATAAATGGTAATTCAAGGCCAATTATTGGGTTCAAGTTGTCTTTTGTTGGGTCTTTGGTTGGAGAAAGTAATAATCATATCAAGTTTTGTAAATCAAGCACAAATGAATATGATAGTATTAAATCTTAGGTATGATTCTGGTTTGTTATGGGCTTAATGGTTTTACAGTGGCAACAGCATATGAATGAGAATTGAAAATTTTGGAACAAATCCTCTCCTATGTATTTTGTCTCCCAAATAATGAATAGAATGATCAAGCATCTTTTATTTGTCTTCAATTGTTTTGATTGAATGTGTGATTTTATTTCTACTTTGGTTCAAAGAATTGATTAAATGCTCAAATGAGGTCATAGGTTTGTGAGATGGAATCCAAGGATTACTAAGTAGTTTTTGCTTCCATATATAATGAGTTGTGTATTGCAAAGCAATATCTCAATGGCTTATAAATGCTGAGTTTAAATGCTAATGTATTACAATTTGTTACAAATATGACTCTATTACCCAATGGATAAAACACTGTTCTATTAATTTGGTCATCCTAGATGAAAATGAGTTGAACCATACCCGACAAAGACACAAATCTAAATGAAAAATCACTTATATACCATTCATTGTTGTAGAATACTATGAAGTACCACTCATTCCTTGCTTCAAGTAATAATTTACTTAATGGTTAGCCAAACCTCTGAGGAATTTTATCTGGTTAGAAGCTCAAAGGAATGCATTTTTTGTCACAATTTTCATAATAAAATGGCACAAGAACATCATATGAACATTTTCAGGATTACCCTCTTGGGTCTCACAGAGCCTAAAGTGCAGAGGTAGAAGCCTAACTCACCTTTACCTATTCATTGGTCAATCCTTTCCCTTGTTGATTATTAAATTGTGGAAAATTCATAGGCATCCGGTGAGATTAAGTTTGGTTCTTAAAAAATATCAAACAGATTGGTGACTCCATTGGGGATAGTCCATGCAAAGTCTCTAGATCCATATCAGAAGTAGTAGAGTCAAGTATTTTGCAAATATAAGTTCATCCTTCAACCTAGATTTGGCATCAAGGAGTCAATTCATGTGTATGATTCCTATGATTTGTTGTAAGTCCCATGAGTTTACAAATTTAGTCAAGGTCTACCATAATTTCATGGATGTTTTCATAAATTCCCACTAAGTGTGGGTGGCAACTCTAATGTCTCTGCACCAGTGTGCATTATCTGAAGAAATCAAGAAATATTAAGAATGAGGAGTTTGTTGAGAAGAGATGAAGTAGATCTATGCTTATATGATGAAGCATTCTGATGAGAAGCTAGGATGAGAATTTTGAAAGGCCCCAGTACTGTTTGGAAAAAGTCAAGAATTGAATGAGTCTGAACATTTGGTTCAAATATTTTAGACCTGGAAAGGGTTGTGTTGCAGTGAATACAAAAGAAATTATGTCTAATTATGTTGTTGAAGAAATCCCATAATGAAATTAACCTTTGAAAGCACTTCATATCGTTGAAGTGCAGTCCTCTATGAAGAGAGGTGGCGACTCTACGCAAAGAACCTGATGAAATTGTAAAGAAAGTTTCAAATTTATTAAGATTTCCAGTAAGAAGGATTATTTACAACAGTTGAAACGTATCCAGGTATTTCCCATGTTTTCACTTTCAAGAAGCATAAATTTGTTATGAAAACCCTATGTGAAAGTTTGGAAGGATTTTGGTTCCCTATTGAGTTAAATCAAGCACTAAGGAAGGGAATAGTATTAATAATCTTATATACTTCTGAGTCATAGTTTGTAGCCTTTGTATTATGTTGAAGAAGTATGCTTGTTCTTGCAATATTCCCATTAGAAGGATCTTAGGCATGAATGTATTTGAGTTATGCATTTTAAGGTCATTATTAAATCAAGGAATAGGGCAAGGAAATGATCAACTATAGAGTTGATGTTTGAGGTTTGTAAAAGGGGTGTGAGAAAATGTATCATTCACTTGTACATCCCTATGGGGCGCATGATGCAAGCATGAAGAGTGTACATCCCTTGTCGTTCCATCAAAGAAATTTCTCCATTGAAAGATACAGACCATTAAATTTTAATTGTATTCAGGGTTTCCCAAACCCTATTCCCAATGATATTAGGGAACAGTTGCCAAAATTCAAAGGGAAAATCTCCAAATCAGCATATAAGCATCTACAATTGTTTTATAATTTGATGGGAGATTATGAGATAAACCATGAAGATGTTGTCATGAAATTCTTTGTGCAAACTCTAAAGGAGGATGCCAGAGATTGGTTTTCATATTTTCCAGTATGTTCTATTTCTTCATGGAACGAATTCATGGTAGCATTCATTGAACAATTTGGTGAGAGGATTGATCCATTTTTAGTAAGACAAAAATTTATGAACATCTAGAAAGAAGAAGACGAGTTGGTTCTTGCTTTTAATCTCATATTTTCAAAGGAAGTAAAAAAATATCCTTGCAAATATAAGACCCGAAGATGTTGAGTGTCTAGTTATATACTTAGGTGCATTTGATAAAGCAATGAGCTACTTGCTAAGAGATAAAGGACCTATAACATTACATCAAGCATATCAAATTGCCATGAATATTGAAAAAAAATTGAAATATTCAATGATGAAAGGATACATGGTTGTGAGTGTTGATTATCCTAGCACAACTCATGTAAATGGAGTTCATGACAACAAAAATGATTGTCAAGATGATAATTCTTCTATTGTTTTGATTTATCCCATTATTACAACAAACAAATCATAATGAGCTCCAAGTGGAACATCAACAAAGTTTGAGCAATGCTGATTAGATGTCTTTTGTTCAATAATTGTATAAAACACATAGGGAAGAATCATCCTGTGAGTTATTCTCAAATTTTTTGGATGCCTTGGTGTAAGTCCCCAAAAATTTCAAACCCGAGACTTCAGCATGCATTGATTTGTTTTGTAAAATTATTTGTTCAAGGTTGAGTACCTTTCCAAAGGAGTTGATGCCTCGAGGTTTTGATCAGATATTTGATTTGATAAGGATTGTTGAAGGAACCAAGTGTGATTATGCCCAAAATGTGATGCCTCAAAATATTGATGATAGATGTTCTATTGAGGAAGATTAGAGAACAGTGTGTATAACTGAAAAGGGTATATCAGAAGATGAACATCCATATTTTTGTAGGTATGAAGGTGATGATTGTAATCAACCAATACACAACACATACATAGATTTGTGTACCAGAGATGAAGATAAAGATACACTTGCAAGTGTGGCTAATTTCTCATCACAAATCAGCGGTAAAGATATTTAAGATGAAAGTTTAGGCTTTCACTCTAAAAACTTTGAGCATAGTTTATGCAGTGAAGGATTCTCTTGTGATGAGGGTCATGATGAGAATGAAGTTTTTGATTATTTTTCTAAGGATTGTGAATCCTCCTGTGAGAATGATCTGTAGGTATTTTCTTCACTTGAAGAATGCAATGACATGACTATTCATGGAGCCACTTGTTTTCAAGCAAATGGAAAAACTTCATTTGATAAATATCTGGAATGCAATCTAGGTATGTCATGAATAGAGAATGCTAACTTTGTGAATGATGATGAGTTTGAAGATAAGAGTGTATGTATTCAATATCCTGATCCATAACACGATATTAGAAATAATAAAGATGATGATGTTGATTATGTTGCAAGTGTTCACATGATTATCTCCTTGTTGCTCCTAATTTTTTATGGGATGTAGAGATGGAAATGTTTATGATGTTTGAGGACAATATTGATGTGTGCAACATAAATAAATTTATTAATTCACATCTATGTGTGAGGCCACTGGCTCACAAGAGTACTGATGAGATGGAATATGCTTGTTTCTTTACCAAAACGGACATGTTTTCATCCAATGAGGAGTGCATTGATGTGAAAGAGAACGAAGATACTTGTTTAGGTGATGATGAACAGCATTCAAATTACAATGAATATTTCATATTTGGGTCAGCCCACCTATCAATTAATGATGCACATGATTGCTTTGTCACTAACCAAATCAACTCTGAATTATTTGAGCCATCCTTTGAAGCATTTTGCATTGAGCTAAATGATGATTTGAAAGATCAATCAGAATATGTTATTGAACCTGAAATGGAAATATTTTTTGATGCTTATGATGTTGTTAGTAATGATGTCTATTGTGATAATCCTAATATGAATGCGGGAAAAGATATTTTGGTTTATGATAAAACATATTGCCAAAATGATGGAGCATGTAACAGAATAAAGGGTTTGAAATGCTCAAGTGAATGTGAGTGTCAAATTGAGAATATGCTTATGTATGAACATTTCTCATTCATCACACAAGATGAATGCTCTTCTGGCATGGAACTGAAATCAGGAGATGTCTCCCAGGATTTATATGAGTTTTTTATACATTTTGATTTCTCAGATTTGGAGCTACAATCTGACTTCAAATGGTCAGGATCTATGCCTTTGGATGGGACTATTGAACAAAGTGTTTATGAATTCCTCATGTTTGATGTGCAAACTAGACCTAATGTTAGCTCTTATGATGTCAGTGATCAAGTGGACTATGAGTGTTTTCATTTTTCAATTCAGTCGGATGAATATTTAATGGAATATGAATATGAGATGGATAAGCTAACATGTCATAATAACTATGGGTTTCATTTGGCGCTTGAATGCCAATATCAAATTGACAGAGTTAATGGTGGCCTTGGAATGTACACTGTTGTATTCAAATATGCTAGTGATGATGTTGGTTTTTAGGTTACAGTGGAAATGTTTTCAATCCTAGCCTAGTGCAGACAACTAAAAGTAAGGTATTTGATAGAGGCAAATACTTGTTCTACATTTTTGGGGGTCTGGGGCCACCAAGTGAAGTTAAAGCTTGTTAAATTACAGATGTAGGCTAAAATTTTGTATCTCAAAAAAGGTTTTTGGGAGAAAATTTTATATGAGGAGCACTTTGTATAGCTTTGTAAAATGTTGTATATATGTGGTTTTCTTTGGTCTGGTCCTCTTGGCTTGTCTAAGCAAGTCCTTGGTTTTTGGTGTCATTGTTCTTGGTATGCTTCAACCATGAGATCTAGAATCTCGCCATGCCTACAAGAGGCATGCATCCCCAATCGGAGCCACTAGTGGAACCCTCAAAAAATTTTATGTTCCACTAGTCTGAAAATGCATTTTCCTAGGTATCAATTTGGTCTGGTGTGACTAGGGTTTTAGGTTTTATGTGAGGAGTCATTTTACTTTAAATATTTTCTCCTTTGTCCAAACCCTTATTCTTTCAGTCTTTTTCTTTGTTGACCTATTGTGGTATGTTCTCGGTCATGTTAAGAGCAACCTGAGTCATTGAAGCCCATGAAGTGATCGGCCCCTTATGGTTAGGGTTTCCCATTACCCATCGCTACGTTCTTCACATGCCTAGGTCTGAGGTATTCTTTTATTTCATAAGGTTGATTATTCGGCTTTGTTTGGCCTTTACATCCTTTGCAAAAAATCTTATTAAGTCTTTTAAGACCTTATCGTGCACTTTCCTAGACAATCCCCTCTTTTAAAACAACTTGGTGCTCATTCCTTTTCTCTTCACTTAATTCATCGCTCATCGTCGAAGTCATTTCTATGTTCGGGTTCATTATAGTGATGAGCGATGAGCTCTTGGTTCCTTTCAATGTCTCTTGTCACTGAAGTTCTTTGGCTCCTCAATTCCACTTCAACGATGCATGATGAATCGTTGTCCTTCCTTTATGTAGTGTCATCATAGAAATCTTCCATTACCTTTTTCTATTATTGTGTTGAGCGGCAAGAAGGTTTTGAGTGGAGCAATATAATTTTGCCACTTGTCTACACCTGATGTCATCACTGTTAACCTATCAACGAAGAGGTTCTCAAATTCAAATCAGTTACGGCAATAGGTGATGGACTGAGGTCATCACTAGAGATTATTTCCTTGTCAAAATACAAATTCAACCTTGTGGTACTTTTGCGACGAGCAATGAAGGATATGTTGAGGAATATTCTTTCTAGGGGTAGCATTGTCGCTCATCGCCAAAGTTTGAACATAAATTTAGGGAATTACTGCAATGAGCGACAAGGTTTAGAAGATATGGTGAATGCATAGGTGACTACGTTACAACTTTATGAGCTATCATCACTGTTTCCAAGTACAGTCGTAAAGGTAAGTAGCGGGGCTTGGGGATCATCATTGATTGTGTTTTAAATCAAAAAGATCGACAGTCGAGATTCAAAGTTGATTGGCTAGTTGTCAGCTTGCTCGTGTGAGCTTTCTTTGAAACATTAATGTTAGACACACTCCAATCACTCTACATAATGAGGGTTTTCAGATGTTTTCTCTCATAATTTGTGGTTGTTGAGAGTTGAAGAATTGGTCCAAAGCTAGAGAAGAAGATGTGAAGAGCTTGGGTGGGCAGTTGCAGAGAAATTGAAGACGAATTTTCTTGGGTAAGGTGGTATCTATATTTTTCTATATCAACTATGCTTAACTAGCTCATTTGGGGAATTCTTGAAGGGTTTGTAGGGTATTTTGCAAATTCCATTTTGGCTTGATTGGAGTTGTGTGTTGTCTGGGAAGAGTTATGTATTACAAGTTTATTTCTAAGAATATAAACCATTAAGACTCTTTTGTAAGTGAAATTTGGCAAGCCTCAGTCCTATTTTTTTGTGAGAATAAACAAGCCTAGTGAGTCAAGTGTTAGGCCAAAAATGAAACCTAAAAGGGATTCAAGAGGCCTAAGCCCCAAGATGACACACCCATAATTAAGTTAGACGTTTCTAAGACATCTGCAAAGCTAGAAACAGTAAAGAAAGCTTTTTCCATGTTCATAGGGGATGAAGTTAAGAACACTTACAACTTGAGGAGTAGGGTTGTTATTTGTGACCAGAGTGCACCTAGTGGTGTGTTCCTGAAGGAACGGAGTACAGAGAAGGAGGAAGCTAAGTCAAAGAAATTGACCAAGTCTAAAAAGAAAAAGAAGGATAAGAAGCACAAGGCTTATGATTCTTATATGGAGGAACCTGATGTTGCCATGGAAGAGGAGGCAGAAGATGGTCCAGAATACGCCCAATATCTTCTTACTCTTGTGGGTCTAGAAGAATCTGATGATGGCGATACAAATTCTCCAATTTCAATAAAATCACGAAGGTGACATGCACACTCTGATTCTGAAGATGATGAACCATTGTAGAGGTAGTGTCTTGGTTCGATGTTTTTGCTTTTGATGATGGATGTGAAAGAGAGGTTTTGGAAATTGCTACCACAATGAAAGTTTCCTGTTGGAAGGTGGGTAAATCTTCTTAAATGAACGATATGGTTTTTTGTCATTTGTGCCTTTTCCCTTTTCTACGAAGTGAAAATATAACCATTTGGAGATTTTTGAAATTGAGGTGAAATGAATGTCAAATGTAAATGTGATTGAAATTGTAATTTGGCTTGAAGCTTATTGCTCCAATGCTTCTATAAATGGGAATTCAAGGCCAATTACTAGGTTCAAGTTGTCTTTTGTTGGGTCTTTTGTTGGAGAAAGTAATACTCATATCAAGTTTTGTAAATCAAGCACAGATGAATAGGATAGTATTGAGTCTTAGGTACGATTTTGGTTTGTAATGGGCTTAATGGTTTTACAATAGCAATAGCATATGAATGAGAATTTCAAATTCTGGATCAAATCTTCTCCTAACTATTTTTTCTCCCAAATTATGAATAGAATGATCAAGCATCTTTTATTTTTCTTCAATTGTTTTGATTGAATGTGTGATTTTATTTTTTCTTTGGTTCAAAGAATTGATTAAATGCCTAAATTAGGTCATAGGTTTGTAAGATGGAATCCAAGGATTACTAAGTAGTTTCTACTTCCAGATATAATGAGTTATGTATTGCAAAGAAATATCTCAATGTCTTATAAATGTTGATTTTAAATGTTAATGTATTACAATTTGTTACAAATAGGACTTTGTTACCCAATGGATAAAACACTAGTCTATTAATTTGGTCATCCTAGATGAAAATGAGTTGAACCATACCTGACAAAGACAAAAATCTAAATGAAAAATCACTTATATACCATTCATTGTTGTAGAATATTGTGAAGTACCACTCATTCCTTGCTTCAAGTAATAATTTGCTTAATGGTCAACCAAACCTTTGAGGAATTTTGTCTGGTTAGCAGCTCATAAGAATGCATTTTTTTCACAATGTTCATAATAAAATGGCACAAGAACATCATCTGAACATTGTCGGGATTACCCTCCTAGGTCTCACATAGCCTGAAGTGTAAAGGTAGAAGCCTAACTCACCTTTACCTATTTGTTGGCCAATCCTTTCCCTTGTTGATCATTGAATTATGGAAAATTTAGAGGCATCTAGTGAGATTAAATTTGGTTCTTAAAAAATAACCAACATTAGCATCAATGGTGGAATCAAAATATTGAATCTAACAGGATCAAACCATTTTTGGTAGCTCTAACCTATACACCGGGTATGACTCCAACAAGATGTCCCTCAGTTAAAAAATATGTAGCTAAGGGATAAGGGGTTGAAAAGGAAAATGCAGGAATTATGGACTAAAGAACTAGATCGGAGAGACTCACACATGTATCAATTGACAAGAAAACCTATATTCATAAAAACACAATTGAGAGAATGAAACAAAGGACATTTCAAGAACATTTTTATTCAGGAGTGAATAGAAGGATAGTTAAGTGAGTGTGGCATTGTAAATTATGCTCCCTTTTAGGAGATAGTATAATTTCATGCTTAGTTTGGACCTACTTTAGTGTCTCTTACATTTAGGCATTTTTAGCGCCCTTTAATCAGGCCCTAATCTCCTAAATTTTGCATTTTATGACTATTTTTTATAATTATTAATGAATTGAAAATGAGAAATAGTTGCATTTATCTAATACCTTGCCCCTGACACTTAAAATCATAAAAAATTCGGCAAAGACACTCATGCCCTAGGTGTGAGTGTCCCCCTATTTTGGCTCCAATTGAAAATATGTCGAAGGTGACAATTTATTATTTGAATTTTAATTGTCCAAAGTTAGCTATCAAGATTTAATTTACAAGAAATTAGACTAAAGGACTATAAATACCTAATATTTTCACAATTTGAAACTAAAAGTCAAGAATTGGGAATTTTAGAGAAAAGAAGAAGCAAGAGATCATTATATTCTATCAAATATGTATTCCAATTTGTAGTTTTTCAAGTATATTTATGGATTTGATCGAGTCTTATTGCATGATTGAAATTTGATGCTAATAGAAGAGCATGATGGATTCTAGGTTTGGGAGATGCTTTTGCCATTTCCTTCAACCTAATGACTTGTTTCCTAGTGTTCTCATCTTCAAGATTCATCCTATTTATAGCCTATTGCAAGGTATGATTATATTTCAGGTTTGCTAAGAGTGTTTTGACTTCCTCTTAGTTAGAAATTGTCATCTTCATATAGGAATCTTTCTCTAACATACTTGAGTAGGGTTTTATGTATTTTTAGCTCATAACAACTTTAGAAACACTTAAGGTTAGGGTACACACACTGTTATCAAACGTTTCAATTAGCTATTATGGACGTATAAATATCAAAATAGGGGATTGAATGACGAAAACTCCTATATAGCAACCCCCACCATCTCTTTTGTAGATTTTTTACTAGTTCAAATTTGAAGACAGATGTTTACAAGGCTAGAAATGGAGGGCAGACAGAGCATCACAGGTTCAAATTTTCATATTCAGAAAAATCCTTCAAGGACACACACACCCTGGGCATCTATGTCCTCCAAAATCAACCTCAAATTTGTAGGACAAGTGCATAGAACTCAGGCTTTCTCAAATTTGTTGTTTGAATTTTTTTTATAGTTTGCCAGTTATCAAAATCTTGCATTTTCAATCTAGGACACATTGTTTAATAGGGTTGTTTGGGTAAATTCAATTCCAATCAATTTCCAAGACTTTAAAGGATCAGATCCAGGTTTAATTAATTCACCCTTATGGTTGGAAGTCAATCTAATTGTCTTGTGGATTTGCATCCTAATAAAATCCTAGAAAATATGGAATTGACCCTAGGTTTTGTACATTAAACTTAAGGGATCCATTTTTCTACATTTCATTTTTGTGAATCTAACATTTTAACATCATAAACCTTCTTAAATCTACCCTAGATCTAGGATTTGCATATCTTTATATTGCATTTCTCATTTATGGTTTCATGTTTACATCATAAAAGGTCATAAAAATAAAAAATATATATCATATTGCATTGTAAGTTGTAATACGGTTTTTTTTAGTCATCTTAGATCAGATATACATTCAATTGCATTCATTAGGTCATTAAAGTCTGAAATTGTTCATTGCATTCAAATTACATCTTTCATTTAGGTCAAAAAAGTGAAAAATTACATAGTTTTCTTCCAAAATTGCATCAAATCATCATTCTCAAAATTTTGCATCTTGAAATTAGATAATTAATTTATATTGATCTAAAAAATGCATTCAAAATTGACATTTACTGCTCAAACATTTTCAATGTTGCTACACATTTGTATTTCAAGTTCACAATCATAAATTCAACAAAATTTGGAAAAATATTCATTGTCAGACCTATTTGTATACAGATTTGGGAATCCTAAATAGTCAAACTTTGAAATTTTTGAAACCCTATCCAGGACATAGGAGCCTTGGGTGCCTCTGTCCTGTTATTTTTGGCTCAAATTTTTGTTTGTGTGCTCTTAGTCTGTTTTTATTGTCTAATTTCTAATTTGGGTTTTTCAATTGCAAAAAGTATTGTTACATTTGAAAAGGTGTTACTTTTCTTAGTTTATTGCAATTTTGTGAAAAATTGTTGCATTTTAGTATTGGCAATTATTAGATCTCTAGGATAATTGTTTACATTTTTTGTAACATTACATAATTTGGGTAAATTAGCTTTCGTTTTAGCAAAATTTCAAAACCCTAGGTTGTTACAACACATTAAAAACTTAAAGCCTTTCAAAGTAGCAACACAATTAATTCAAAATTTGGGTTTCAACACAATCACCTTTTGTCACTAGTGCTTTTGAAATTGAAATTTTAGATAGAGCCCTAGTAGAACATAGGTGCCCTAGGCACCTTTGTCCTACTAAATCTACCTCAAATTTTAAGTACAGATTCATACATGTCAATTTCCAAATCTAGAGTCTAATTTCCAAGTCTATGTCTATAACAAGTCTGTAATTTTGTTTGTAGTCCTATTTTTCCTTAACACGTATAAACTAGATTGCCATTGAAGTTTAACGATTGATCTTGGAGAAAGTATAGTTATCTGATCATGTCATATCTCTTTCTACAAGTGCATTGTATACCTATCAATCCCTTTATTTGTGATGACTTTGATATGTTAGATGAAGCCCTTGAGGATTCATCTCACCTAGATCATCCAACAAGGCTTGCAATATTCCCACACAACAAATAACAATTAATGCAATCACACCTCAACTTATCATTTATCCACCTATGTAACTGTAGACATTCAAATTTGACCACTTCCATATGGTCAAATTCATCTTCTTAATCATCCCTTTGCTCCCTTAAATCGTACTCTTTGCCAGTATTAATTAAATCATTCATTTAATTAATATTGTGTATCTTGCATAAGGTTTCCCAAAGTATTTAATTTAATAAATATTTTTTCCCTCTTTCCTCTCTAAATTAAATAAATGCATCACTTTATTTAATTTGGTCATATTATCTTTTGGGAATTTTAAATTTATTTTTAAATTCCTTATTTTCTCTCTCATTGTCAAATCCTCCAACTTTTGCAAGTTGATCTCTAATCCCTCTTGGCAATCTAACCCTCTTTCTTAGCTATAATTAATTTATGATTAAGATTTGCACACCCCTAATCATCATTAGGGTCCCATCCTCCATAATTTCCCACTTGCCTCTAATGAGTCCTTAATTAGTCTAATCAAGTACTTGCACAACCTTAATCACATAATTAGGTCATCTCTAATCCCCATATCATTTATGGAATGTTTCCTTAGTCAACTTCATTAAAAGCTTTCTCTTTTTGAACAAGGCATCTCCATTCCCCATGTGAATTTTTAATTCACATTTAATCCCCCAATGCATTTAAAGGAATTTTAAATTTCTTATCTCATCCCCATGAGAAAATTTGAGGAATTTTTAATTCCCCGTGTCTTCTCACCCACATGGGGACAAGTACCTCCTTTATGAGGAGATCTTGTCCCAATCCCAAGGTACTATGTACCCCATCCATGTCATGTACTACCACTCCACCTCATGTCCACTTCACCTTTTTGAGCCACTTCACATGCCACATGTCAAGATATGAGGGCTTGTGAGTTCTCAACTCATCTTAGCCCTACATCTTGATCTTGGTGGCTCAATCTTGACCGTCCATTTTCCTAGAGAGTCCAAAAATATCTATACATACCCCCTCTTTTCTCTCATTTTAGAGAGATCATGCATTGTAGCCAAACTCTTACAAAAAATTTCTAGGAGTCATACTTAGCCATTTTTACACTTGCATCCACTTTCATACATTATCATATCATCATTTAGCTTGCATCTTGTGCCATTCAAGGAGCATACAACACCAAAGATTGAAGGTCCAACCAAAGGATCGATTCGACACAAGGTAAAAGGTTTCATTTGTTGCCTTTATTTTGTGTTGAATCCAACTAGGCTAATCTTGAGGTATAGGTTGTTTTTAGTTTTATTTTCACTCTTTTGTTTGATGTTCGTATTCTAACACCTAAATTCACCCTATCATATTTCTGGCACGCCCGGTGGGACCCACAAATGGGTCTTTTGCTTTCACATTTTCTATTTTTTGATTTTTTGTAGGTACAGATTACAGAGGGGTGGACTCGACCTACACAAGGGTGGACCCGACCTACACAGGGGCAGATTTGACCTTCCTGGGGTGAACTTGACCTACAAGGGCGAACCCGACCTACAGGGGCAGACTTGACCTGACAGATAGGCGGACCCGCCCTTCACAGGCAGACCTGACCTTCCCCAGGGGCGGACCTACCCTCCACAGACCCCATAAGTTGTTTTTGGAAAAAATTTCATGAATAGGCAGATTTTCCCTCACAAACAGGCAGATTTTCCCTCACAGACAAGTGGATTTTCCCTAGACAGCTTTTTTCCAGAAGGTAAAATTTCAATGTTAGCAATCTTTTGGTTATTTTAAGGGTTTTTTTAACCCGTAATTTAGGTACATAGTGTAACTAGGAGGAGTCAATCAACTTTGTTTGCCGTGTTTTTGGGTGAGATATTTGATGTATCCAATCCCCTTGCACCATTCGGCGATCTTGGGTGACGAGAAATCATAGCTTACCACGTCTTTTGAGTCCACCCTTTACTTTTCTTAGCGGGACCTACTTGGGGATTTCATCACCCCAAGGGATGATTCCAACCACGCATATCGACGGGGTATATAAAGGAGGGAGAGCGAAAGCTATACCTCAATTCAACCACATTGTAATTGGCGAAGCATCGGGATGATGTGAAGAGTTGGTCCGAGCCTTTTAGGTTCTCGACTCACGCTTGTAACGGGTTGGTGTTCACAGTTTGGGCCTCACGTACCGGGTGTATATCGAGGACTCCCTAGTATCCATGTTCATCATAGATTAGAGGACTTTGTCGACCATACCCTCTCTATTAGACTTAGGCTCGTACTATCTAAATTGTCTTCTTTGTGTGAAACTAGTGATTATCTGATTTGTTTCACTCAGCCATAGTCTTTTGATTGATGATTACTATATTTTGAGTCCTTTCCCTTAGTCTTTTTGTCAAAAATTAAGTCAAACAGCCGGATTTGACCCACAAACAGCCAGATTTGACCTACAAATAGCCGGATTTGACGCACAAACAACTGGATTTGCCCCCGTTGTGAAAAATTTGACCAACTTTTGCTCCTTGGGCAGAATTTACCTCATCTAGGGGCGGACTTGACCTTTAAACTAGTCCTTTTGGAGTCTGTTTTGGCCATTTTTTTTAATTTTTACTCCTTGGGCGAACCTGACCCACCTAGGGGTGGACTTGACCTGTTGACCAACCTATTTCAGGCCTGTTTTGACCTTGTTTGATCAATTTTTACTCCTTGGGCGAACCTAACCCACCTAGGGGTGGATTTGACCTATTGACCAACCTATTTTAGGCCTATTTTGACCTAATTTGATCAATTTTTGCTCCTTGGGTGGACCTGACCCACCTAGGGGCGGATTTGACCTATTGACCAACCTATTTCAAGCCTAATTTGACCTAATTTGATCAATTTTTTCTCCTTGGGCAGATTTGACCTATTGACCAACTTGTTTCAGGCTTGTTTTGACCTAATTTGATCAGTTTTTGCTCCTTGGGCGGACCTGACCCACCTAGGGGTGGATTTGACCTATTGACCAACCTGTTTTAGGCCTGTTTTGACCTAATTTGATTAGTTTTTACTCCTTGGACAGACCTGACCCACCTAGGGGTAGATTTGACCTATTGACCAACCTGTTTTAGGCCTGTTTTGACCTAATTTGACCAATTTTGCTCCTTGGGTGGACCTGACCCTTGACTGATCAATTTTTTTATCCACTTCGTCATTCGGGACCCTCGTTCCACCGTATCGATCACTTGTCTCCCCGTTTTGGACATCCGTACACCTGCTTCGAGAATCCATTTTCCATCCTAAACGTTCATCCCCTCACTCGTGCATTTGTTCACCCATTCAAAACCCACTTTCTAATTACCGTTCCCACATTTCAGACCATCGGTATCCCATTGAAACCTCGTTAGAGCGGTTATCCAAATTGACCTAGGTGTTCATCTCTAATCATCATCCATCAAAACCAACTTCAGATTACCATCCATCCTAAGTCAATCATCCTTGTCGGCCCAATCAATCCACTTCTATCTCAAGTTGGATTCAGTGACATTATCGTGCATCACCCCTTTGATCGATTAATCAACACCTAGCATTACCAAGGATCACTCTTGGACTTGGTTTCATATTTTGATCACTATCATTCATCCTAATCAATCATCAATCCAAATTGAATCATTATATCATCCAATACAGAATCAATCTCATCGAGCCCTAGCCTCGGCGGCTAATCAATCATCTAATTAAATCAATCTTGTCAAGCCACATCATTTTCGACCAACCAATCATCAAATCAAATCAATCCTTTCATCACCAAGGTCATCCTAATCCGTCATATCATCTTGCATGCCCGTTCAAACCTAGTCACAAACAAGGAAAATGGCCAAACAAAAATCCCAACCAAACATCCCTCAAGATCCGAACAACACAGCTAATGCCTCACAAGACCCCAATAATAGTGCGAGCATCCCTTGAGATCCACACAATGGAACGTCATCACAATCCAATACCGATGGTCAAAACACATCACCTCCCAGGGATGAAAACATGGTCATTCAACCTTAAATTACGTTTGAGGAACACTTTAGTAACCCGGTCAATGTGCAAATGACAGATTACCTTCTTGAAAAACACGGTGAAGAAATCTTGGCTCACTTAATTGACAAAGGTGTCAAACTGCCGTCAGGTATCGACCTATCCAAGTATGGTAGTTCTACACCTAATATACCCCAAGGTTCACACAACGCACCAAGTGGTTCATACATCCCCAATGTTCCTTTCGTAGAAGGTTGGCATCAACCTGAATTCAGCAACGTCGTTCTGTATCCCATTAGCAATCCCCCACATCCCACAATCTCAGTCATAAGGGTACCGCAAATCACTGATCCCAATGATCCTTTTTCCTTTGGCATGCCACAAAAAGTCCCACAACCACAACCACTAATGCTACCAGCACCAACCCCTTCAAATCCCCCTCCCATCAACACTAGGGGTGCCCCTTTCACTGCGTTACCTCCACCTTCCGAGGCCATAAACTTACCATCGCCTTCGTATGCATCTCCACAACCCCCCCAATCTAATTTACCACCTGCGAATGTCCCCTTCGGTGCCCAACAACCTCCCTCTCAAAATCCCCCTACGTTATCTCAGCCACCCCAACAACAACAACTGCTATTTTCCTCACAAAAACCACCATACCAGTGGCAAAGCAATCCATCCCGACCTCCCACTCAAACCATATCTCTGTTCCTCGCATCTATCCTACGTCCTCGAGTTCAAACACAATACAACATCCCGTCTCGGCCCACGCAACATCTCGCATCACATCAGCAACCACCACAACATTGTTATTACCAACAGCAATCCCAGCAGCAACCACCTTATGCGGCCTCCCAACAATCACAGCAATACACCCAGTATCAATAGGTCAACCCGCAACATCACATCTAAGCTCCTCAGTAGCCTACCCCACATTTTTATCAAACGAATCCGTACTATACCTCGCAACAACAACCCACGTATCAACAAAATTCTCTGGCATACCAACAAGGGATGTCATCACTCCACCATCCAAACCCATACCTCAACAATCCGACGGTCTCTCAGCAGGATCCTCTATTGTCCTACCATCTATATCCATCCAACCAGACACCAGTCAACTCAGATTTTCTAGAAATTAAAGCCGCTCTGAAAGATCTTTAGGCAGGGATTGGAAAACAATCATTCAAATTCGAGGACATATGCCCATATCCATTCGATCCCTCCATCTTGTCGATCCCCTTCCCTAAACATTTTGAAATACCAAAATTTGACAGATACAGAGGGAACAAGGATCCCAAGGCCCACTTACAAGAGTTTTACTCCCAATGTCAAGAAGTGATGCACAACGACAATTATCTCTTGCGCCTATTTTCGTGAAGTCTGACAAGCATTGCCCTAGACTGGTTCATGACCCTCGAAAGAGGGTCCTTAAAATCTTTTGCAGACCTGTCAGAAAATTTTGTCTCCTACTTCTCCTTCAATTTGGAGGACACTGACACCTTAGATCTGCTCAAAGAGAAGCAACGGGAGGGGGAAACCTTTGCTAGCTATCTTCAAAGGTGACGTTCGTTAGCAAGCCGAATGAAAACCCCTCTAAGAGAGGACATGGTCACCCTCTTCATGGAGAACTCTCATCCCGACATGGCTCATAACTTTATATTACATTATGTTACCACTTTCGCAGAGCTAGTGGAAAAGGGACCTATCCTTGAACGTGCCCTTGTTGCCAAAGGGCACATCAAAATATATAACCAGGATAAAGAAAGGTCATTCAATGACAAGCCACATTTTTGGAACAAGAACAAGAATGTAGTAAATGACGGCATTACTAATACTAAACATGTCCAAGTGGCTAATACATCTCAGAGACAACAACCATCCGTACCTAACGCCATATATGTACCACAAGGGGCACCTCGTCCTCCTCAATAGTCAAATCAGAACAACTAGGGGAACACTAAACATTAGTATGCTCAATTAGGAGAACCCTTGAGTGTTGTCTTCAATAAGTTGTTACAAATCAACTATCCAATCACATATCATGTCACCAAGCCACTTGACGAATCCAAACCCAAGCCTACATGATTTAGGGAAAATGAATATTGTGAGTTCCATAAAATCAAAGGACACTCTTTGAATAAGTGTCAGGGTCTGAAAAACTATGTCCAAGATCTCATTGATCGAGGAGCTATCAAGGTTGACACCAGTCAAGCTTCATCATCCAATGCTCAATTGCAGATAAATCAAAATTCCTTTAAAAACCATAATCATGGCTTGAGCACCTCCAACAGTAATCCCCAAGACAACAGCACAAATAATGTGAGCTATAAGAATGTACCCCTTAATTATGAGGGTATTATTCATTACATTGAGTAGGTAGAACCTCATGTATCCATGATACATGTCAAAGCCAAAGACCCTCAGTGTGTTGTTACTACACAACGAGCCCTCATCACTGTCCTTGCGGCCTCCACACCCACCCAATCAACTCCTATAAGCTCTCAGTACAACATCCTTGACCACTTAGGAAAGACCCCTGCTCATATCTCCATTTTGGATTTTCTTAAGTCTTCTCCTGTGCATCAATAAATCCTCAATAGAGCCCTACAGGAAACCCATGTACCTGATGACATCGACCCCACACGATTCCAAGCTTTGGTAGGACACCTGGCTCTATCTTATCAACTCCACTTCATCCAAAATGACATGCCAAATATCGATGTCAATCATAATCGCCCCTTGCATATCGAAGTCGTGGTTGCCCGCCATAAAATAAAAAGGGTCTTGGTAGATACTGGCTCGGCCCTCAATCTATGTACTCTAAAATTCATAAAACTGGTGGGGTATACTCACAAATTTAAGCAATCAGATCATCACGATCAAGGCCTATGATAATGCAGAAAGGAATTTAGAGGGAAATATCAGTCTTCCTATCCAAGTGGGACCTGTGGTTCAGTACACTACCTGTCATGTCCTTGATCTGGACTTGCCATATAATCTCCTCCTTGGCCGCCCATGGCTCCATGCTATGCAGGTCGTCCCCTCCACGTACCATCAGTGCCTAAAATTCCCAGTCAACGGACAAGAAGTCACCATCTATGCTGACCCCCAACCATTTGAATATTGCCGCGCTTTAGAAGCGTCATTTCCCCATTTACATTATTGTCTTGGGGTTGAAATGGGGGCATCTCAGTCATCATCCGCTAATCCACCCTCCACCATGACAACCACTCCATCTTCCACCACTGATCCTACAGTCACAAAAGTCCAGATCATTGACAAAGGGTGTGGTGAATACAAAATGCATATTGTTCTTAATATAGCAACCATGCCCTCGTCACCACATGAGTATGGCCAACATTCACATGCTACTCCAAAGGAAGACAAGACTGTCACCTTCAGTGGTAAAAACATCCCTACCACCACTTTCAGGTTCCCTAGTATCAAGATAGATGCACCAGAAGAGGATATAAGCCAGTGGGTATACAGAGAAGAACCCCAACCAGATCCTCCTCTAAAGGAATATTTTTAGGAAGCATATCCTTGGTCATCCAAGTATGCAGAAAAGTATAACTACCAAGGTAGGGGCCTAGGTAAAGAAAAACAGGGGCGGTTGCAACCTATTGACACATCAAAGCTACCAAAGAACATAGGCATCAGATACGATAACAAGCAGAAAGGTCCTACAACATTGTCTAATACCTCCAATAGTGTCAACATGGACAATGGCTCATTGGAAGACATACCAGAGGAGGAATCCATCATATGTGAATACGATGACGTCAACCACACTGACCTATCATCCATGTTCAAATGCCTATCCATCTGTACCATTAGGCTATACCTTTGTCACCCTAAGCTTATTGATTGGGACCTACGTAACAGCACACCTATCAATATCTCTGTGGATACATATGTCAACCTCATGGGATTGGGGGAGGATGAACACTCCAGTCGCAAAAATAAGAATAAGAAAAATAAAAAGCGGTCATCTTGTGAAAACCTCGCTGAGGAACTTCTTGACCTTGAAAAAGTAAAAATAAAGGACACATCCAATGGCAAAAACCTCGAAGAGGTGCTCGAAGATGGAGATGTTCATCTTCCCCTTGTGGGAACTCAATTATCTGCCCGATCATCTATTCTAATCAAAGAGACTCAAGAAGTTAATCTGGGTACTGCTGAAAATCCTAAGATCACCTATGTGGCTAAGTCACTCTCAGAGCAAGAGTATCTAGTCATCGTGCAGCTACTCCAAGAGGGAATCATTAATTTTTCTTGGTCATATTCAAACATGCCAGGCTTAGACCCTGCCTTAGTGGTTCATCATCTAGACATTCACCCAGATGCCAAGCCTGTCAAACAGAAGCTCCGCAAGATGCATCCATAGGTAGCATTGTTAGTCAAGAAGGAATTGGAGAAGTTACTAGATGCAGGTTTTATCAGACCAATTGACTACTCTAAGTGGATCTCCAATATAGTACCAGTTTCCAAACCAAATGGAGACATTCTGATTTGCACAGACTTCAGGGATCTTAACAAGGCCTGCCCAAAAGATGACTTCCCTCTGCTAAACATTGACATGTTGGTCGACCTCACAATAGGACACGAGATGCTATCCCTTATGGATGGCTTCTCTGGTTATAATCAGATTTGAATTGCACCTGAGGACCAACACAAGACCGCCTTCACAACACCTTGGGGTACTTTCTATTACAATGTTATGCCCTTTGGTCTCAAAAATGCGGGGGCAACATATTAGAGGGCAATGACGGTCATCTTCCATGACCTCATCCATATCATCATGGAGGATTATGTCGACAACTTGTTAGGGAAATCTAGAACATGAGTGGAACATCCTACCATCCTGAAAAAGATCTTTGAACAGTTGGAGCATTACAAGTTACGGCTAAATCCAAAAAAGTGTGTCTTTGGTGTCACGTCAGGGAAGTTATTGGGCTTCATAGTCTCTCGAAGGGGCATTGAGGTTGATCCCGCTGAGGTGAAGGCTATCCTGGACATGCCACCCCTGCGCAATCTGAAACAATTAAGAAGCCTCCAAGGGAAGATGCAATCCATTCGTCGATTCATAGCCCAGCTCATAGATAAGTGTCAGCCATTCACTCATCTCCTAAAGAAAGAATCCACCTTCCGATGGAACCAATAGTGCCAAACAAGTTTTGATAAGATCAAAGAATACTTAGCTCATCCTCCAATCTTGATGCCACCTATTCCAAGGAAACCCCTCCTATTGTATATCTCTGCCACCTCAGTCGCACTGGGGGTATTGTTGGCACAACATGATGAATCATCGAAAGAGAGGGTGATCTACTACATCAGTCAGACATTGGTTGGCTATGAATTAAACTACTCTCCCATGGAAAAGGCCTACCTCGCACTAGTCTTCAGCACACAGAAATTTTGACACTACATGCTCAGCCATCCAGTCAAATTAATTGCTAAAATTGATCCACTGAAGTATTTGTTATCTAGAACCACTCTAACTGGCTGCATGGCCAAGTGGGTCATGCTCCTAAGCGAATTTGACATAGAGTATGTGGAGCGGAAAGCCATAAAGGGACAAGTCATAGCTGATCAGTTGGTCGAGGAACCATTAGTAGATGCTTACCCTCTAGACACTGAATTTCCAGATGAAGAAGTTTACACAATTACAGAAGCACCAGCTTGGACGTTGTATTTTGATGGCTCATACACTCATAATGGATCAGGCGTAGGGATTTTATTAATTACCCCTCAAGGTGACTACATCCCAAAATCATTCAGGATAGCATTCCCATGTACCAACATCACAGAGTATGAAGCCCTCCTCACCGGCCTCAGAATTGCAAAACAGTGGCATATAACTCACTTGAAGATCTTTGGGGATTCATTATTAGTCATCAAGCAAGTTAATGATGAATTCCTAACAAAGGATGATAAGTTGTTACCCTATAAACGCATGGTGGATGATTTCAAGAAATATTTCACCTTCATACAATTTGACCAAATTCCTAGGGTTCAAAATAAAGCAGCAGATGCAATGGCCACTATCGGTTCCCTGATTGACATGCCTAAGGACCGGATGGAAAGTGAGTTCCTTGTCGAACAACTTTTTATCCTAGCGTATGATTTTCCTGAGACTAATATGGTGTGTGATATTGTAGGTCCCGCCTCCCCCTGGTATCAAGACATATATTCCTATCTCCATGATAATATTATACCTCCATATCTTACATGTAATCAACACAAATCCTTCGTTCATCGCTCTTCCTGATACATCATTGTTGGTGATACGCTTTATCGTCACGGGTATGATGGAATCCTCCTTAGGTGTTGAATGAGACCGAAGCCCGCATGGCACTAATGGAAGTACATAGTGGTGTTTGTGGGGCTCACTCAAATGGTATGGCTTTGGCCAAAAGGATTCTCTGAGCAGGATATTACTGGCCTACATTAGAGCATGACGCTTGTGAATTTGTGAAGAAGTGCATTCCTTGCCAACAACATGCAGATTTGATTCATGCTCCAGCACAGGATCTTCAACCCCTCCTAGCTCCGTGGCCATTCTCTCAATGGGGTTTCGACTTGATTGGCAAGATTCACCCACCATCATCCGACGGCCATACATTCATAATTACTACCACTGAGTACTTCACTAAGTGGGTGGAAGCCATGCCGCTCTCACAAATCACCGGTATTCAGATCTCAAAGTTCATCATTTACCATATTCTCTGCAGATATGGTATCCCATCCACCATCCTTTCTGATAATGGAAAACCCTTCAAAAACCAAGCCATGAAACACCTCTGCGACACTTTTCACATCCAGCATTGTTGGTCAACGCCTTATTACCCCCAGGGTAATGGTCAAGTAGAAGCAACCAACAAGACCCTCATCTGCATCCTTAAAAAGGTTAATAACATCGGTCAAGATTAGCACCTCCATATTCATCCCACCCTCTGGGCATATCGCACCTCCATCTACACCCCTACAGGGGACACTCCCTATTCTTTGGTCTATGGCGCTGAAGCCATCTTTCCAATTGAAGTTGAGATCCCATCACTAAGAATTTCCCTAAAAAATCTTATCAGTGAGGAGGATGCTCGTGTTGCATGGCTTACACAACTGGAGTTACTTGATGCAAGAAGAATCAAAGCTTACGATCACCTGCAAGCATATCAGAATCGCCTCAAGCGTAACTACAATAAGAGAGTTCGCCCTCAACAGTTCCAGGTGGGTGATCTTGTCCTCAAAGAGAATCAGTGTACCCAGTAGGACCGAGACAAGAAGGGAAAGTTTGAGGCAAATTGGTTGGGGCCCTATATCATAGCTGCTAAATATGGATCTGGGGCATATAGGTTTACTACTCTTGAAGGAGAGCCCCTCAAAGAACCCATCAATATCTTGCATCTAAAGAGGTTCTACACCTAAGTCTACTTGGTAACCCCACCTATCAAAAACCAAAAAAAATCAGAAAAATCCAAAAATCCAAAAAAATATAATAGTAAAGAGAAATAAGTTCGTCCTATGGTGAAAACCACTTTTTAGTGGCACCTTGGATGAGTATGGATGGTGAAAACCTGGTAACAAGAATCATCCAAAGAGGGCTTAATCATTAACTACCTAGCATCCTAGTTATTTTATGCTTTCATTCGTGCTATCATCCTCACCCCTCCCATCCCTAACCACTTGGTATATTTTGATTGAGCATTGGACGACCCGTCTAGCCTATCCCCCCATCCTGAGCTTTTTAGTATCCCACTCTAAGCTTATGTCGTTCATCTCATCATCAGTCGGTCTGTGTCATCACATAGGATCATCTGTCATTTCGATCTTCATCTAGATCTCATCCTATCGCATCACTAGTCAAACTACATTGCCCCTGCGCTGTCACGTAGGCAAGGTTGATCATTTGATCTACCCCCGGGGTATTCTGACTGTCACGTGTTGGTTTTCTATCACCTGTCTTCACCGTCATCTTTCTGCTTTATCCATGGTCTTTTCATGAACTACGAGGACTCTGCGCTTTCACGTAGGCAAGGCTAATCTATGATCGGCCCCCAAGCCCCTAGGTCTATAGGATATGTCATTTTGTGTCCTTGTCTGGCTCGTTATTCTCAATTAAACTCCCTTATTATCAAGAGATTTGGTTAATGAAAAATATATGGCGTCAAACTGGGTCACTCTAGTTTAGTATCCATCATCGGTCTCAACAGGATGCATCCTTCCTAGTAGACCTCATCAATCCCATCCATCCCCTTGATCCTATGGCAAAGGACGTTTTGAAATTGATTGTGATCTTTTGATGTTTTGGAATTTATTTATCATTTGAGCTCACTATCAACACTTGTCATGGTCACCTTGATCCATCATATCATGGCATGCTTTGACTCGTCTACATAGAGGCTTATCTTGGTCTTTTCTTTATTGTTTTCTCAATTGTCCCACGTAGTACCCACCAAGATCCCTGAGGTCTTGCATTACGCTGGGGCATCCTTGTGTGTTTGTGGTTATCCAAATACCTAGCCCGACCAAGGTCATCATGACCTTGGGGTGTTGGGGTAGCCTTTCTGTTTGTTGTGCTTGTTTCATGCATTAGATGCCAACTCGCCTTGGTCTTACATATTAGGGTATCTGGTATCTTATGCTATAGCAAAAATCAGTGCTCCAAAGATGGCAACTCGTATTAGGATTTCATTTTATCATCTGTTGCATTGAATTCACCCTATGATTTTGGTTGTGCAAATACTTTATCCCGCTCTCCCCCATTCTTCTCAGGATACCAATAGTTTTTGATAGATGAAAAATTACACCCATTTTTCACAATCACTACATACCCATCTTCCATTATCATGTCAGTTCTTATTGGCACTTATGACCATGTGTTATTTCCTTTCATTATTAATTCACTATAAATTACAAGAGCATTATCACATATTAGGTTCATTCTATTAACCGCACATGCATCGCCACCTGCATCACAACATGTTAGAACCACACATACATTGCCACCTACATCACAAAGTGTCAAACTCATAATACATCACATCCTGCATATATAAAATATTCATACATAATCCATCATACACATATACATACATGTCAATAAATAAACTAGGCATCCATACACATAAGTCATCATAGATATAACATATGCATACATCATACCACCATGTGAGTATCTGCATTAATAAAATCATCCATATTCCACAAGTACATAAACCCAATCATCCACATAAGCATGTAGTATCATAAACATGTGCATAAATAAACCAAAGTTTCCATCTACATAAGCAGGAAATATCATATACATGTGCATACATAAACTGGATCACCCATCACAAAAGGAAACATATTGCATAGTGTCAATAAGGACTGTCCCATATCATAATCAAAATAATACAATGTATGTCATATGTCCATCATACATCAAAATCTATCATATATCCATCACATAGGCCTCATACATCATCAAATAAGGTACAAAATCCAGAGGTGTAGAGCATCTCTGGTCTCTGTCAATAAGTACTACACACTCCACCCTCCATCTGTCAAAAATTGGTATCCTGTCATCTCCCAAATGAGCTACCCACATCTGATCTCTGTGGTGAATCAAGTATTGATCTCCTACCTGAGGTGACACTTGGTGAATCACTATAACCTCAGGTTCGTGTCCCCAACGACTAAGATGGCGTTGGCATCTGTGGTGTTTGTTGAGTATACTGGAACAGCCGCTGGGACGGGTCTAGAACTACATGGTAGTACGCGGCCATCCAAAATATTTCCTCCCTCGCATTCTCCTCTCGCTCAGCAACCTGAACCCGAGCAAAATTTTGCTCTTGATGATATCTATCCCAATCTCTCGTGATCAATCTCCTCTCCTGCTCCCAGGCCTCCTAGGATAGTTGTAATTATGCCATCTCTCCCTGCACCCGATCTCTCATCTCCTCGGCAACCACCGCTGTATCCCTCTCCCCCTGTAACTCCTATGTATCTGTCTCTATCACATCACTGACCTGCACCACTACCCTAGCCACTACTACGTCCCGCTCTCCTTGCAACATCTGCATCTGTACCTCTGCAGCATCTCTCTCTCTCTACGGCCTGTACCCGAGCCTCTGTTGCATCCCTGTCCCTCTTAAGTGCCTGCAGTCTCAACTCGGCAGAATCTCACTCCCGTCGCAGACCTACCACCTGTGACATTGTTGCATCTCTCTCTCTCTAGAGAGACTGAGCCTCTGACTCTGCCACCAGCCTATCACTCTCAACTGCCTAAGCGCATGCCTGTGCCAAATCCCTATCTCCCTCTAAGACCTGCACCTATACCTATGCCACATGTCTCTGACCGCAGCATGCACATCTCTCTCCTCATCTCCTCCTCCCTTTGTCGCATCAACCCCATGTCCCAAATTGTCTACTCTAGATGGTCCACTTTGTCTTTGAGATCAGCCCGCTCTTGGTGCCAGTCTTCCCTCTCTCTCCATAACCGATGTAGTTGTCTCTACAGATCCTCTGTATCTTCGGTAGTCCCTATCCCAGTCTCTGATGGCTCCTGCCCTGTCACCCCTCTGACAGCTTGTCATATCGTTGCCTCTGCCACCAAGCAGTCTCGCTCCCATCTCGCGACATCTCCCTCCTCATGCTCCCTGGCCACCTTCGCTCGCAACCCCTCTATCTCTGCTCGCAGGTCAACTGCCTCATCCCATGCCTCATCTCTCTCTCTCATCAATCTCCGCTCTATATCTGACACCAATGTGGCTAGGGCTGAATAATCTCTCACACTGAGAAAATCATGCTTGTAGCTCACTCAGCGTTGCCTCTAATCTGACCCGCTCTGCCTCTATCTGTCGTAACCACTGCTCGTTGAGGCGCAGTCTCTCTACAGTCCCTCTTAGCACCACCGCGGGGTCCTCTCCTCTGGGTGGTACTGTCGATAATGGTCGGAAGTCGTACACATTCGTGTCAATATCCATTTCTCATGGCTCATACCCCTCGCTCTCCGCCAATGCCTCCATTGCATCCACGTCTATCACCAAAGGGGCTCCCTCTCTCCCTGTCATCCTCTCCTATGCTCTACTGGCCTCACCCTCCTCCTGTCTCTGTCGTTGATACCCTCCTATGGCCATGTCTGCCTCCTGTCTCTCCCGCGCTCTGCTGGTCTCAGCCTCCTCCCCTCTCTCATGTTGCTGACCTCCTGGGGATGCGCATGCCTCCTGGATCCTCTCTCCCTAGATCTCTAATCCTCTATCCTATTGTGCTGCAACCCTGACCTCATCCTCTCCCTCCTCTGCTCCATCCCCTCCAGATCTGCATCATCATCTCCTCTTCCTGGCTTCCCTAGCTGGTTCCTCAACTGCTCCAACAGCCTCCTCTCTCCCTCTCCTGGCTACCCTTGCTGGCTCCTTGGCTACTCCCACCACCTGTTATCCTCCCCTCACCTGACCTCCTCTCTATCATCCTCGGGGTACTGGTCCCGCTGCCCTTAGTCGTCTCTCATCCTCTGACCTGAACCCTAGTGCTCCCTCAATAGGCACTACTGAGGTAATCCATAGTGGTGGATGTCGCCTGAACCACTATCAATACTAATCTGTCACCCCTACATCCCTCTGCCCCTCCCATCTGTCTGGGTATGGCATAAACTATAGCATCTCCAGATCCTCCCACACTGCATCCAGGCTCAGTGGATCCCCCCATGGCTACTCCCGTGATAGTCGTCGGAATCTCACCTGCCCTATGGGAATATCTTGTCTCACTCCAAACTGTCGTGTCACCCGATCGGGTCTGTGTAGCTCCATATAAGTGGAATCCTCCCAACAATATAATAGTGGGTGAAGAAGTAACCACTATGCACCTCCTCATCACCATTGCAGCCCCTGAAGCACCGCAGTATATAAGGGTGTCACACTATCATCTCCTCCTGTACATCATCTAACCGTCTTCTCCATATGTCTATATCTCTCACATCCTGATGCCGTAGTATCGCCCCTGCCTCTACTCCCTAGCCCTAGGCCATGGCCTCTCTATCATCCTGCTCTCCTAATCTGTGCATAATCATTCTGGTCACCCTGATGTGCTCCCATGCCCAAACCTGTAGTAGTGTGACATGGGCCACACTCAACGCCCTCTGATAGCATACCCGGTGCATGTCCTGATACAGTTGTGTCAACATGCATGTCCCCCACACAAACTGTCCCTCTCGGCCCTCGATGATATGTCGAATCACCTCCACAAACCTGAGATGTAGGAATCAACCACTCTGGTCTGGCACTAGGATCTCATTAATCAATCTAGCTAAGTACAAGGACAATGTCAGTACCCTGCACGACAGGCACCTCTCCACATCCAGCTGCCCCCCTGAATCGATAGATCGTCACTACCAAAAACAACACACACAGACTCATCCAACACCTCATCCTCTGACCAGCACTCGCTAACTACAAGTCCTGCTATAGGAAGCCTCAGAATCCGCCAAACATCCTCCAAGGTCACCGTCATCTCCTCAGTCGGTAGATGGAATGTCGATGTCTCTAAGTCCCAGCGCTCTATCAAGGCTGTCAGCATGGCCCTATGGGCCTTCATCATCAGATATGTCAGCATATGCAGTAATCATGCCTCAGACAGTCTCCGGTGCTCCGCACCTATCATCCGCGCCATGCATCTCTCCAAAACCTAGGACCGTCTCTCTCGCATCCGCAAACTCTCCACCTTTTGCATCCATCACAACGACCTTGTCAGTCTCTTCTAGTGTTGCCTTATCTTACTTTTCTGCCTTGGGATTTCCCTTAACCATCCCACCCCTTGGGCCCTTGACCCTCCCTTCCCCATACCTATGGCTTTGCCCCGCCCCTTGGGCGGACTCGGCTCGTGTCTCGGCGGACTTGCTCGAGCTCCCCTGAGCCCGGGCGGACCCACCTGAGCTCACCTGTCGCCCGAGCCCGAGCGGACCCGCCGAGCTCGCCGGTGAGCCCGCTCGAGCCCGGGCCCCGAGCTCATCGGCAAGCTCGGCCTTACCTGGGTGAACCCGCCCGAGCTCCCCGACAAACCCGCTCGAGCCCGAGCGAGCCCACCCTAGCTCTCCATCGAGCCCGTCCGAGCCCGGGCAGACCCACCCGAGCTCAAGTGGACTCCCGCTAGCTTACCAACCTCCTGAGGGCGCTCGCCGAGGCCTGCCTGGCTGAGCCCGCCCGGACCTATCTAGCCCCCCCTGAAACCGTCTAATAACCCTCCCCCTCCCCCGCCCGAACTTTTTCTAAAACAAAAATTTCCCGCTAACCCATTTTTCCTCCCATGCCCCCCCACAAAACCCATATTTTTGTTTTTGCACAAAATTAGCCAAATTGAATGAAATCACAAGGTGGGGTTTCAGACTAACCTGACCTGGTACGGCACACTCCTCGAAGAACTGTCGTCTCTCGTCTCCTTGATGAATGATGTCAGAATCATACTCCGGCATCATATCTTCCCCCTCTTGCCCTCTCCTCTTCTCCCTCTTCTCCTCACTTGACAGCTGTCCAAATGAGGAGAAATAACCCCCTCCTCCCCTTTTATAGCTATTTCCCCCCTTTTTTCACTTTGTCAAATAAATGGAATTTTTCCTTTTATTTAACATTTTTTTCGCCTCAACTAATTCCCTAACCCCCTTATCTTCCCAGGGCCGCCATTTCCACACTGTGAACTCATTTTCCTCTGTTCAAGCGCCAATCTTCTCAATTTTTTGTGCTTTTTCCATCGACATATACCACTTCATCCTTTCGAGAAGTTGCTCGGGGCCCTTTTTTCTATTCCCATCCCCTTCTCGAGGGGGCATACCCTACCATTCTCTCCCAATCTTCCGTCATAATCCTTCCCTTGTGAGACCGGGGCATCCCCTTTAATTCTCCTTTGTTCGGATAGCTCGTAATCTCTCCCATTCTAGGGCATCTCTTTTCCAGTTGCTTCTTCCATAGAGTCATATGTGTTTTATTTTGCTTTGAAACCCTATTATCCTAATAGTGTTTCGAAGAGGGGAGAAATCTAGATATTCAAATTTGACCACTTCCATATGGTCAAAGTCGTCTTCTTAATCATCCCTTTGCTCCATTGTCCTCTTTGCCGGTATTAATTAAATCATTAATTAATATTGTGTATCCTGCATAAGGTTTCCCAAAGTATTTAAGTTAACAAATACTTTTCCCCTCTTTCCTCTCTAAATTAAATAAATGCATCACTTTATTTAATTTGGTCATATTATCTTTTGGGAATTTTAAATTTATTTTTAAATTCTTTATTTTCTCTGTCATTATCAAATCCTCCAACTTTTGCAAGTTGATCTATAATCCCTCTTGGCAATCTAACCCTCTTTCTTAGTTATAATTAATTTATGATTAAGATGTGCACACCCTTAATCATCATTAGGGTCTCATCCTCCATAATTTCTCACTTGCCTCTAATGAGTCCTTAATTAGTCTAATCAAGTACTTGCACAACATTAATCACATAATTCGGTCATCTCTAATCCCCATATCATTTATGGAATGTGTCCTTAGTCAACTTCATTAAAAGTTTTCTCTTTTTGAACAAGGCATCTTCATTCCCCATGTGAATTTTTAATTCACATTTAATCCCCCAATGCATTTAAAGGAATTTTAAATTCCTTATCTCATCCCCATGAGAATATTTGAGGAATTTTTAATTCCCCATATGTCCTCTCACCCACATGGGGACAAGTACCTCCTTTATGAGGAGATCTTGTTCCAATCCCAAGGTACTATCTACCCCATCCATGTCATGTACATAATTCAAACATCATCTACCTACCATGGAATGCTTCAAAATTCCTTACAAAAAATATGGGTCCCTCCTAGTGCGCAACCAAACGATGTGGCAACCTTAATTGAGGGTATGAATTTGGTTAATGTGGACATTGTTTTCCATCAAAATGAATTACCTCCTTTAGAAATGCATAAATAGAATAATGATTTGATGGTATTAGTTGTTATTAACAAGGTTGGGATTAAGCATGCCCTTATTGATAATGGTTTGGGACTCAATATTTGTATTGTAAATATTTTGGACAGAATTAGGGTTGATAAGACTAAAATTCAACCAAATAGTTTATCCATCTGTGGTTTTGACAATGCAGGGAAACAACCACTTGGTGTGATAACATTACCTGTCAAAGTTGGTATGGCTACATTACAAACTCATCCATTTCATGCCTCATGATCTTTCATATAATATTCTCTTGTGTTACCATGGATTCATGAAATGAATGGAGTGTCTTCAACACTTCATCATCTAATGAAATACAATTACAAGAATAAGATTTACATGATAAAAGTTGATCCAAGATCTGAAAATTGTTTACAAACTAAGAAGGGAATAAAAACCCTCTAAGAACATTGACACCAACTACAAAAGTGGAACCTTTACAACCTAAAGATAAAGAGAAAGGTATTTCATCAATGACAAAGTTGTTGGAAGATGATTGGGGTTCCTTAGATTTCACACCTACATTCATGGGAGAGTATAATATTACACAATCAAAACCAAAAAAATAGAAAGAGAAAGAAGTTGTGGTGGTATTAACACAATCTAGCATTGGAACATCCAAGACACAAGAATCCAAAACTCTTAGCAATGAGGAAAACATGAATTACACATCTACTTATGATTAAAGTGATTATGAAAAACCACCCTCCTTGAAATAAATGGAAGCAATTTATGGAAGAGGGTGCCAACTCTTGAAATAATTTAGTTATAATGGTAAAGGGTGTGGAGTGAAAGAAAAAGGAATTTGTGTTCCTATAGAGTTCAATACACAAGAAACAACTAGAGGTCTTGATTATTGTCCTTCAAAAGAAACGAAAGCATAAAGGAGACCTTCACTTAATGTCAATGTTATCACACAACATTCTCTTAAGACAACTTTAAACTTGGTGCATCCTAAACTGACAAACACTACATGTGAGAATGTCATTGGATATGTTTCAAAATGATGAGTCCCTAGGGAAATTTTTGGGTATGAAGGATACTTCACCTACCCATCATCATAATCAATAGGTTTTCTAACGTTTGAATGTTAAGGCATATTGTGGGAAAGAAAAGGAACTATGTGATGATGAACAGGATGAATTCAAAGAAATTCATGATGTTCCAACCATAATGTAGTACTTATGGGAGATACCGTAGATATTCTAATGGACCTATCTAATGAAGATAAAGTGATTCAAATTGGAAAGTGTCTTGATGAGGATGAATAATAGGATCATGCAACATTTCTACATGAATTTCTTCAAATATTGTCTTGGACTTATTCGAATAAGTCAGGTATTGACCCTAAGATAGTCACACATAACATTGTTCTTAAAAAAGGTGCTAAACCCGTAAGAAAAAAGATGCACAAGATTAATCCTAAGATATCTTTATTGGTTAAGGATGAGATTGAAAAGCTCCTAGAAGCTAGTTTCATCCACCCTATTGATTATTAACCTTGGATATCTAACATTGTGTTGGTGGCAAAACTTGATAATCGTATTAAGATGTGTATGAATTTTCATGATCTTAATAAAGCATCTTTAAAAGATTATTTTTCCCTTCCTAAAATTAACATGATAGTGGATTCAACATGTAGTGTAGAAAAAGGTAACCCTTTACATTTTCTCACTTGTTTGGGCCCTCCTATTTAAAATGGACTTAGTAATGCCTTAATTTAGTGTTGTTAAATGTACCCCTTTACATTTACACACTTATTTAGGCCCTCTTAATTTACATTGAGCTTAATTGTGTCTTAATTATCCCTTTAATTCATTTACAAGCCTAATTAATTACATTTTCTAAAGGGGAAACCCGAAAATAATTAATGCCTAAACATAACACTTTACATTGAGCAATGTGTGTTCCAGGAATAGGGACCTAGGACCCATTCGCCCATCACCCTCCATAGACCCTTGGACCTAAATTTAAATTATGTTTTTGGCGGTATTTTAACATTTTTAAATCCATAATTCAATGTTGGCTTGCGATATTTGAATTTCATGAAATTAAGGATACATACCTATAAATACAAGGTTATTTCACTAAGTTTCACCTAGAATTTTCAAGTGAGCAAAAGTATAGCAAAGTTGATGATCAAGAGAATTCAAGAGCATATATATCAAATATTTATTGCAGCAATAAAGATCTAATCATCATGACAAATTCTTCTTGCATCATGCATGTTTTTGTAGCTAACATTGTGATGTAGGTTTCAAGATCAATTCAAGCATTCAAAGCATCAATTTCAAGTGTCAAGATCCACATCCAATTCAGCCATTTCATGTAAGTTCCAGATATCCTAAGATCTCCATTATCAAGGTTTCATTCAAGGGTTTTTTGAATGATTTAGGTTGAAGAAGGATCAAAGACCTTTTGAAGTGCAAGATTTACAAAGTTGCAAAATTTGTCAAAGTTGTCAAATCATGGAATCTAACCTATAGATCAGATTTTTGACTTTCCAAAACTGAAACCTGGACAAATCAAAAGCTACAGATCTTCACCAAAGGCTTCCAAAATATTTTTGAAACCTCTGTACTTGGACCCATTCACCCTTGGGCAAATGAGTCTCAAATCAGCTTCCAGAAAGCACTTTTGGTGACTGATACACATGTTTATTCCATGTTCAGATCTACATTATGTTTTCTGGTTCTACAAATATTGAGTTTAATCTTCAAGTTTCAAGTGTTAGATTGTATTTTGGAGTTGATTTTCTATTTTTAGTTTTTCTCCCTGAAGTGTTGTTTGACCTTGACCCCCATCCTTCAATCATAAGGAAATCTAAAGATTCTCACATTGACTTGATTCACCTAAGGGTTGTTAGTCAATTCTTTGGGGGGATCTCATTTCCTAATGAAATAAAGTAAAAGAGGTCCCTTATCACATCATATTTTGATCCCATATTTAATAAAAACCTATTTTTCTTTGTTTCATTTTGGTGAACCCAATGTTTGAGCATCATAACTTGTTAATTTGGAGTCCTCTTTCAACCCTAGATCTAGGTTTTGCATCCATTTGCATTGCATTGCATTGATTTGCATTATTTTGCATCTCATTTAGGGTTTTAGGTTTGCATTTTTACATTCTTTAGAATCTATAAAATTTAAAAATATCAGTCATTTTGCATAGTGTTTACATAATATTGCATAATCAGTCATTTACATCTAAAAACTGAATCAAAATTGCCTTTCAAATTAGGTATTTTTGCTTGTTACTTAGCACTATTTTGCACTTGCATTTAGACCTCATTTTACAAAAATTTGAAACTACAAATTATTATCTAAAACCAGAACCTGAAAACCATAGAAATCATCTCAAAAACTTACAAATTAATTTTTAAAAACCCTTAAAACCATAGAAATGATCAGGGATTTTCCTGAATTTCCAGGAGCATTAAAATCATTGTTTCTACCTTCTATGTTTCTGTATTTAGTCTATTATTTTAGTTTTGAGAATTTTTGTTATCTGAAATTAATATTAAGCATAATTTTTCAAATTTAGTGCATTGTTTGAATTCCAAATTGCATCTAAAAGACATCATTTTTCAGGTTTTTACATAGCATAATCAGAAAATTATCTTGCTTAAAATCTAAAAATTTGTAATCTCTTTTCATTTCAATTCAATCTTTCATAATGGACATGTGCATTGGTAATATAAGGAAGTCTTTAACATCTTTAGTTGATGTCTCAAGTTTTGTTTTTGGTAATGATCCTAATACAATAGAACCCAATCATGCTCAACCTACCCCTAATGAATGTCCTCGTGAAGTTGACATATTAGGTGAAGAAGATGAAAGCATGCATAATTGCATACATAATTTTCTTGACAACCTTGAGAACAATGCATCATTTTACCCTTCCATGCAACAACCAACACCTCCTACTATTTCACCATTAGAGATGTTTACTCTTTTACATCTTCAGATTGAATCACAAACCAAGCCTAAACCTCCAACAATGAGTGAACCTAGTTCCTCTAACCAAGTGCATACTCATCCATCCTACATTAATAAAGTCACCAACACACCCATCAACCTAGAAGAGACTTATGGCCATGGATTTAAGATCTTAGCTAAACAAGGATGTGACACAACAAATGAGCATGAGATTCATAAGTTGTTAGAAAAAATCTCAATTGAAGATACTAAAGTTTTAGGATATCAAGATCCTCCTCCCTCCATATCTTCTAAGGAAACAAGTGTCCTATTTCATAATGAACAAATCCCTCACAAGGATGATAGGATCATTTTAGGTCCTTCTATGAAGCCACCTCAACAAGATCCTCAAACAAGTAAGAAATATACACCTTATAAAGTCAAAAAGTTTCCATTCCTACATGCTAAAATAAAAATTGAAAAAAAATGGAGCAATTTCTTCATCTAGGATGGATTATATTTCCATCTCCCACTAGAATCAATAAACCTAAGAACATGAATTATTGTGCATATCATAGAACTCTCGGGCATCTTACTGATGAGTGTCGTGCATTAAAGTTGGTATTGAGTGATTTTTCTCCTCCTAACATTTCTAACATAATTGAATAGCAATTACATGAACATTGCTCCTTGCCATGTGATATTTGTAGGATCATAGCATACTCACTAATACATGTTTTACATTCATTTCAAATCATTTTCTATATTGCAAGGAGCTCATTCTCATCACCCATCTTGGCTCATCCTTGTCCTGCACTTAGTGGGGGAAAGGAGGTAGATAGCCTTGTCCTAGTTTGGAACTTGACGTTGTCCCTTTGTCTAGTTGTCTGCCTTCCACATACAATGAACAATATTGGGATGTAGACAACCTGCTATAGGTTGACTCGCATGGACCTTACTAGTCTTTATTTTCTTTTCATGTTCTTTTTGTGATTGCATGTGCGTAATGTGATCCCCTGTATTGTTTTGTTTGATGTATCATCATGTTCATTCCTTTATTTTTACCTTCATTCTTGTATATTTCGTAAACATTTATCTTTTCTTTGTCTTGTGTTTTCCTTTTGGGGATGACACAAGGCATCGAGACATTTAGGTCTCTTCCATGTTGACCCAAAAGGATTTTTCTTTGTTTTCGCTTCTATGTGTCATTATTCTCATTCTGTGAGTATTTGGGGAATGGTTACATTTCTAAGCTCTATAATATTATTGTAGCAAAGACATACACTAACCCCAAATCAGTGGATCCCTTATGTGTGATTTTGGGATTTCATTTTGGGGGCAACCCCTTCCTTTTTCATGACGTAGCTTCATTTAAAAATATATGACTTGGCATAGGGCTTTCCAAATAAGCTCTCATGTCTTCTTTATTGTTAGCATTTATCATTTGCTACTTTAAAGTAATTGTTCACAACGAGGTGTTAGCAGTTTTTTTAAAGTGGGGGCATACATTGGCGTTATCATTTTGGAGATCTTGGACTATACCTTGGTTTTATTGTGTGGTCATTTTACTTCTTGCGATGTGTCTTCTTCTTGGTGGTATCATTGGGTTTGATGTCCTCCAAGAGTGTGACCTTTCTTGACATATGACTTTCCTCTTAGTGGCGATGTTATGTATTGCATTCCCTAAGTTGTGAATATTTTATCCTAGACTTGTCCTCTCTTGGAGACATTAGGTGTGATTTTCCCTAAGAGGAGACCTTACATGAACTAAGCTAAACCCCTTTGAACATGTCTTATCATATTTTCATTTTTTTCATAAGTGTTTAGCATAACACATCTCGGTAACCTTATGAAGCTCAAAGTTACAACCCTTTTTCATGGCCACCAAGCATAACACACTTTGCTTGCTTGTGGTGCCTTGTTTATTCATAAGTGTTTAGCATAATATAATTTTCTAAGCCTTATGAAGCTCAAAGTTCGTATTGTGTGGTGCCTTATTAAATTTATCAAAGGTATAACTTTGGTATGGTATGGGAGCCTAATAATATTCTCTCATTTTCCACCCTTGGGGGCTCACCTAGTGGACAACGGATTTCACTAGTCCATGTGAGCATGCATTGTTGTTTGCATAGTGGACAACGAGTTCCACTTGTAAACGTCTTTGGAAAAATAGATGAGGCATGATCCACATCACATTGGATAGTCAAGGGTTGATCAATCTATTTTCCTTTTTTTCTTTTCTCTTCCTTCGGGTATTTGGTATTGTATGATTGAGTATCTTGTCATTGTTGCATACATATATATGTTTAACATAGGCATGTGTATCCGTGTGCCTTTGTTGGTTTTTTCATGAGATCTTAGATCTTAGGGGCTTGATCACCCTCCTTGATCTTTGTTGGCTTGTCCTTCCAACGATTGTACAATTAGACCTCTCTTGATTGTCTACTTTAGTGTGAATTTGATGCAAGGTTATTCTCTCACTAAAGTGGGGGCTAAATTTAGTGTAGAAAAATGTAACCCTTTACATTTTCTTACTTGTTTGGGCCTCCTATTTAAAATGGACTTAATAATACCTTAATTTAGTGTTGTTAAATGTACCCCTTTACATTTACACTCTTATTTGGGCCCTCTTAATTTAAATTGAGCTTAATTATGCCTTAATTATCCATTTAATTCATTTACAAGCCTAATTAATTACATTTTTCGAAGGGGAAACCCAATAATAATTAATGCCTAAACATAACACTTTACATTGAACAATGTGTGTTCCAGGTATAGGGACCTAGGACCCATTTTCCCATGGGTGAATGGGTCCTCCCTAGACCATTGGACCTAAATTTAAATTATGTTTTTGGTGGTATTTTAACTTTTCTAAATCCATAGTTCAATGTTTGCTTGTGATATTTGAATTTCAAGAAATTAAGGATGCATACCTATAAATACAAGGTTATTTCATTAAGTTTCACCTAGAATTTTCAAGTGAGCAAAAGTATAGCAAAGTTGATGATCAAGAGAAAATATATTGGAGATTTATTGCAGCAATCGGGATCTAATCATCATTTCAAATTATTCTTGCATCATGCATGTTTTTGGAGCTGACATTGTGATGTAGGTTTCAAGATCAATTTAAGCATTCAAAGCATCAATTTCAAGTGTCAAGATCCACTTCCAATTCAGCCATTTCATTTAAGTTGCATATCTCCTAAGATTTCCATTATAAAGATTTCATTCAAGGGTTTGTTGAGTGATTTAGGTTGAAGAAGGATTGAAGACCTTTTGAAGTGCAAGATTTACAAAGTTGTCAAAACACGGAATCTAACCTACAAATCAGATTTCTGAATTTTCGACGCTAAAACTTGGACAAATAAAAAGCTACACATTTGCACTAGAGGCTCCCAAAAGAGTTTTGAAACATCTGTACTTGGACCCATTCGCCCATGGGCAAATGAGTCTCAAATCAGCTTCTAGAAAGCACGTTTGGCGACCGGTGTACACATGTTTCTGCCCTTCTTAGATCTGCATTTTGTATTCTAGATCTGCAAATATTGAGTTTAATCTTCAAGTTTCAAGTGTTAGATTGCATTTTGGAGTTGATTTGCTATTTTTAGTTTTTCTCCCCAAAGTGTTGTTTGACCTTGAGCCTCATCCTTCAGTTATAAGGAAATCTAAAGATTCTCACATTGACTTGATTCACCTAAGGGTTGTTAGTCAATTCTTTGTGGGGATTGATTGGATTAAACTGTGGATGGATTTTGGGAATAACCTATCCTTGTAATTCTATCAAATTGGTAAATGTATTTGGATCAATCCTCAACAATTTTGTGGTAGTTTCCTTAGTTTACTCCTAAGTGTCAATCTGGGAATCATAGACTTGTGAAAGGTGTTGTGAAAGTTTACCTAAGGGCTGAAAACAGTGACCTAAGTGGGGATGGATGCAACTAACACACAATTTGTATTTATTTAGAAATATAATTTTCAAACTTCATGTCAATCCTGTGATAGGAACTTGTGCTAGGAACAATCTACAAAAAAGACAATTTAACGTCAAATACTAAAACAAAATCAATACTTCACACTGAAAATGAATTAACAGAATAAAACTAAGTAATGGAATTGAAATGTGGCGTGCTAAACTAAATTCACATGTAGTAATAAGCACATTGATTAGCACTTTATTGAAATATAATATGCTAAACTAAATCACATGTAACAACAAACACATCGATTAATACTTATTGAAATATAATATGCTAAATTGAGTTCACCTGTAACAGCAAACACACTGATTAACAACACACCCAATAATTGTAAGATAACACAATAATTAAAGATTTAAAATAGATTTAAAATTGAAAAGACTTATTACCACACAACGTACTAAAACTATAATGATTCACCAAGTAACCAAGGAAGTGGGCCCTGCCTTCTTCGATTATCAAGTGATAAAAATTGTGAACAAAAGCTTACTCCATACTAATCAATGCTCATAAAAATGGTATTTTAAATCACAGTCTTTTAAAACAAAACAGAATTTTATAGAAGTGTATTATTGATATCAATCTGAGTCTTAACATACATATTTATAGATATCATGAGTCGTTAAGTTTATAAGTAATGCTAATCAAAAAGCATATAATTGTTTAGGTTGTTTTTTCCTGTAGCCAACAACCTTAGAAGCTAATTAAAAATAGATTACAGACTTCGATATTGTTTTAGACCAGACTTAACAACTCAAAACAGACTTGGAAAAAAGGACACATGACTCTGAATGGCTTCATCTCCACTCCATCGATGCTCCTCTTGTGCCCACATGCTATCCACCTAATTATCTCCCACTATCATAGTCATGAAGATAATTAGTAAATGATTGAAGGTTATGATATATTTATAACTTTTTATCTTTTCTTCACATTTTATAAGATATCCTCATTTCATTAACAAATAGTGACAAGAACAACAAAGGATACTATAGAAATGAAAGGGTAAAGGCCAAGTAAAAAGTAAAAATGGTAACACATTTCACCCCCATCATTTCCCCCCAGCTTAGGGTTTTGCATGTCCTCATGCAAAAGAATATAGGGTACAAACCAGGTGGAGAAGCTAGTTTTTGCAATATGCCGGAGATTTCTTTAAACCATAATTTTTTTACTGCATGCACTTGTTTCTCATGTTCTTGGATGGGCATAAAAGATGCATTGGAGCTATCTACTTGCTCAAGTGTTGCTTTGAGTTGACCAATCTCCTCTGCCTATGAAGAATTAAGAGAACCTGCATCATGAACCTTCTTTTGTAGAGCCTTATTTTCTTCAGTCATCTTGGCCAATGAACTATGTAGCGCTTGACTCTCCTCTATTAACTTGGTCACTAAATTTTGTAGACCACAAATTTCATTTGTCAACAAAGGATTCTCTTCTTCAAACTCTTCCTTTTCCTTTTCTTCTACCTCTTCTTTTTCCTCTTGTCTTTCAGTGTGAGGTATTTCAATATTCTCCTACTCGTTATCAACTAATGTATCCAACTCATTTTCCCCAATTGTAGTGAAAATGGAAGTTCAAGGTAATTCACCAGTCCTCTATTCTACAAAAAAAAATTGAGTTGACAATGTCATCACCCATTTGCTCAATTTGAATAGACCCATCCTGAATGTTGGTTTCATCACGAACACCCTCTACAAAAATTGGCATCTCTTCTAAAATTGAAAAAAAAATCTTAGGCACCTCAGTTTCTTGCTCAGGCCCAATTTTATCTGTTTCAGTGGTCATAGTCTCCTCTTGTGTTTTTCTCCTTTTACTCCTCTGCAACTCTCTAGAAATTGCCTCTATCTTTTTAGTTTTATGGAACATTGTAGCTAATATTTTCAAATCATCAACTTCATTAGGTTTTTCAAGACTTAAGACATTGCTAGCTACATTGGCCAAATTCTCCAATTTATCCATTGTGCAGTTGATAGTTTTTCCTTATCATGGGAAACATTTGAGACATTGGTTGAGAATGACCCACTACACAATTTTTGTTTGCCCCTAGAGTCTGGTGTGCTAGTTTCAACATATTTAGTACTTACAAGTTTAAAATTTGAACCCTTTACCTACTTGTTGCATGAACCTAGGGTTTGTTTAGTGCTTTTCACAAAAACCCTTTTCTTTGAACAACTAGGGGAATCACTAGGGGCTTCTTTTAACTCAAAATATTCATTATGTGCATTAGAAGGATTTTTATCCTCACTACCCTCATTTGAATCTGTATGTATAGATTCCCTTTTTTAGAAGTGTTTGGAGATTTTTCTAAATCAAGAGAGTCTTCGTCAGCGAAATTTTCTAGGGGGATAGGGACATCTTCAATAGAATTTTTGGGGCATCATCTCTAATAAACAAGTCCCAATCCCTTGGAGGAGAAAAAAAAATTAATTCCATCACAATCAATAGTTTAATGAGTCCATGGTGAGCCAAGGAATTCTTGATTCCTTTTTGGATTGCTTTTCTCATTTGAGTCATAGAAGAATAAAGAAAGAGCGGAACATTCACAAGCATACCCCACCATAGATGCAACATAAGTAGAAAATTCTTAGCATACACATATACATACCTACCTTCACAAGTTATATATTGAATGATAAACTTTCCTACATTATTCCAAGGACGTGGAAGTGAGGCCAACTTCATACCTTTCCCAGATACCACTTTGATAGATTCACCTCTTCTCAGAAACTTCTTACGAAGGGATTTGAGATCTTGCACTCGCTTTGAATTGTTAGGAAAATAGCTCTCCCCTATTAGTGGCAAGCTAGAAACGTCAGCTATGGAATTTCATTGCAAATTCCCATGCAAGATTGTCATCATACCCCCTCAATCTCCTGAAATATGCGTCCCACCCTACCTGTTTAAAGATTTTACATGCCTCAACAACTATCAGAGCTCTCAATTCATTCATAGACATGGGCTCAAAACGGTGATAGTGGTCTCTTGCCATTATACTACCAGGAGTTTTTTCCAAACCAAAATAGTGTGCAAACAAAAACCATTAACAAATGCAAAAACCGCCACTAGCAAGGAAAAATGTTGGGAACAGTTTGAAACAGTTTGTGAATAATAGATGTGGTAGAAATGGCAAGTAGGCAAATGATAACTAAGTTTAGAGAGTGGTTTACAATAGTTTAATTATAGCAATTTATGGTTACACAAATGAATGGAAGGGGAATAATAATATGGAATAGATGAGGACAAGTAATAAAGGTTTACGGCGTGCCAAATAGATATGACATGGATATGATTTGACGATTCCCAGCTATGAAACGAATATGATTGGATAGTTCTCCCCTAGCTAAGCATGTGACCCATCCTCGAGTTACATCACCATTTATTAAATAAAATAAAAGATATTAAATAAAATAACAATGAAAAGTAAAAACCCAAACATACCAATACCAATAATCATTGGGAGTACAAAAAGTCGATGTGGAAGCGAGTGCAACAGAAACCGAAAAAATAGAAAATGGGACTGAACAAATCATGTGGCCAGTGTTGACATAGAAATGCTAGTTGGGCAGTTTCTTATTTGAGATCCAAGGCAACGTAGAGTAATGATGAGGACAGTGCATCAGAAAACGCACCACCAAAACCGTTACCAAGGTGGATGTGTACGGGAGACATTAAATGGAAAGAATGATAAGACCCAATATGGAGTACCACATATGCCATTATGTCATGTGTAGAATGGAATGAAATCAATTAACAATAGTGGAAGTAAGACATTCGGGCAAGTAAGTGGCATAAATGTTTAGCAGACCATGGAACCAACGAAGGAGGAAGTGTATCTAGAACTGGGGTAGAGCGGATGAAGTACCAAAATGGAATCATGGAAAAACCCTTGGTATGTATAGGTGGAAAGATGTCGACACCAAGAAGGTGGAGGAAAAGATCTAAAGAACTGTTTCCAAGAGGAGACAAAACACCAACCAGCAACATTTACAAAATGAACCGAACAAAGGCTACTGTCCAAAAAAGGATAGGAACCAAGCCCTAATATAACTATGTAGAATGAGGCACACAGAATGGTGGTATAATTGGTTGAAGAGAAGAGCTAAAGGATAGAAAGTCATCCTCAAACAACTAAAAATGAAAACTGACTTGTTCACACCATGGAATAAGTAAGAACAACTATTGTTGGATTCATAAGGCAATTCCTAGCACAAAAGTGATAGGAAGAGATTTTTATTTTAATCACCACAACAAATCATCGGCATGCTAGTTTTTAATCTACCACCGCTTAGAGGCACCAAAAAACCGGTTTTCACTTGCTAAGTTTATTTTGCAGCAATATCCACCAAAATTTGGCTTTCAAGTATTAACTAGCCAACAATGCCCAAAGGTTTTCATTATTGAAATATTTTATTGCATTTTTTATTATTATTTGAAAACAAATTAATTTGAAGAGACAATAGGAACAAGAATTAGTTCCTTCATCATATCACAAACAAACAAAAAAAATTAAGGGTTTGTTTGTAAAGTTTCAAATGATGCCCATTGACAAGAAGAGCCATGCATTCTAAATCCACTGTACACAATCTAATAACACCATTATCATACATAGTCTGGATTTCATAAGGACCGAGCTAGTGAGTATGGAACTTCCCTTTGAAGTCGTGGAACTGAGAGTCATAAAGAAATGCACAATCCCCAGATTAGAATGTCCGCGACCGAATGAAGCGGTCATGCCACTGTGCTCTTTGTTTTTTCACAACCTCTACATGAACAAGGGCCTCCTATTGCATCTCATCTAAATAATGGAGTTGAGCAATATCAGCAAACCATGGGCTCTTTATAGAAATAGCAAAAATATGTTCATCTAGAAAAGTGTCATCCACGAGAATTGGTTCGTCATCATGCTACAGTCTAGATAGAAAATCAGCCACTACGTTGTCTCATCTTGGTTTGTCAAGAATAGTAATGTTGAATTCATGCAAGAGAAGCAACCACTGAATCACTTGTTTTGGAACAATTGATTTATTCATCAGAAATATAATAGCGGAGTGATCTGTATGTACAAAGACCTTATACCCAGTTATATAGTGGCAAAATTTAAGTACAGCTAAGAATTCCTTTTCAATTACAGCATAGTTTACCTCAACACCAATAAAATTCTTACTAATATAACAGATAGAGTAAAAGAAAGAGTCTTCCTTCTGTCCAAGTACAACTCCCATGGAATTGTCTGATGTTTCGGTATGTATGTGAAATGACAGTTCCCAATTAGGTCCTCACAACATAGGTGTAGTTATAAGTTTACCTTTGATTTCTTC
>VDFB02115459.1:0-36791 GCA_007258455.2 Sequoia sempervirens | reverse complement strand
AGTGTAAGTTGTTCCTAACACTACTTTGGCCAAAGTATTTCCATTCAATAAAGAGCGTAGGTCATATATCACATGCACTAGCCAGGGTCAATTTAACTTAAGCCTTCCTTACTCTACATGTAGGTTGGTCTATTTGGGGTAGTTCGTACCCTAGACGTCCTACATCAAGCTAACTACTAGAAAGGAGGACAGCTTAACAAGTACTCACAATTTACCCTCCTAAACTGGACATCTTCATCCTAGGAGTTTCATTAACTTGACTAAGTTAATCTACTTATTGTGATCGGTACCTTATTAAACACCCTCATTTCTTCCCTAGTATTTAATAGCTACTTGAAAACATACACTCCTTATATGGAGTTCATAACAATTCAATTCTTATCGCATCTATGATCCTAGTGTAATTCGTACACTAATGCAAGCAGGTGCAAACAGTAGTAAATATGCATTACCATTCTTAAAATCATAAACTACTACTTGTTTATGGAACTAAAAGCAATTCCTAATTTTGAATAATCCGTAGTTATTCTTTTAGAAATTCGTTCTAAAGTATGAAGAATAAAACCAATTACCGCTTCCTATCCTTGTATATTCTAAAGATATGATTTCAGAGTTTTATTTAGAAACTCGTTCTAAAGTATGAAAGAAGAATAGCATGGATATTTAAATTCAGAATTATATTTAGAATTTCGTTCTAGAATATGAAGAAGAATAGCATGCCTGGTATATGCTTCTCCATAGATGATGATCTTGAATGAGTTTGCTGCACTTTTAGCTTCCAGCCAAAAGACCTCCAACCACCTCTCTCACTGATAATGAACTCTTAAACACAACTGAAAGATAATCTCACCCCCTCATTGTTAAATTCATAAATAGTGAATAACAGAGATGATTCTTTGTCAATGTGAATTATACTCTCAGAATATGATGAATGCTCTTAGAATATGATGAATGCTCTCACAATATGATGAATGCTTTCACAACAAAATAAAACTCTCACTCATAGCTAAAGAAGAATACTCAGAAATTAGTTTGAAACCTTTAGAGTATGAGCAAACTCGAATACAAAAATTGTGTGAAATAGAATGAGCTGAGCGGCTCTTATATAGGCTTCCTGCTCAACCAATTCCCTCTTCTAATGGTGTCCAAGCTGCCAGCAGGGTTTTTGAATAATTCAAACATGAAATGTGGCAAACCTTAGAGAAGATTTGACTTCTTTTTGTGACAACAAATGAAGAATAGTTCATTTTGCACATGATAAAACCTAGAAATATGACATCTACAGGAAATGGTGCGATTCAACAGGTATAGATAAATGATGATAAATATAGAGAAAAAGTCCCTCATTCTATGCACACCACACTTCCTACTTCCCAGGCTGCAGTTGACACCATTCAAGCCGTGATTCAATGCTGGTCTTGGTCACGCGCTTCTACAGGCGCGTTTCATTTTTTACAGGAATTCCTTCATTTCCTTTTATTTTATTTTTCTAAAGTTTCTCATAGTTTGAAATGAAATATTTCCAGTATGGCGTGATCTGGCCAAAAGCATTCGATTCAATTTAAAGACATAATATTTTATTTCATGGAGTTAATCGACTTCCATAATTTCAAAGAAATATTTAACTTTGAGAAAAATAAAGTCTCTCATTTCCCAATTTCGATTTCCATTCTACACTTTATGATATTCATATAAAGTGCCTTTTGACTTAATTGATTTCCAATCCTTTATTACAAAAAGTAACATATATTTATATATATTTTATTATATTAATATATATATAGTTTAGCTTGACTTTACATAATATATATCTATGTTTATATATTTAAATTTAATAATTTAAATAAATTTATATACATATATATATTTTGTGAAAACTATATTATATATATATTTTGTGAAAACTATATTATATATATATTTTGTGAAAAGTATATTATATATATATTTTGTGAAAAGTATATTATATATATATTTTATATAATATTAAATATATATAAATACCTTTACATATATAAATATACACACATAATTAATTGCAAGGTACGTATACTACGAGCCAGTCATCATACTTTCATTATACATACCTATGTATATGTGTATATGTAAATTCCGAGGAAATGTCAACATAATATTATACATATTCACGTATATATGACAGGTTGGTTGTGGGTACGTATACATGTATATTTGCTTGTATAGTTTCCTATACGTATACGTATTCATAAATGTATTTATATTGATGCACTCGTATGGCATATCCATTTGCTCTCATACGTTTGCATCAACATGAATATACTTATGGATACATATATATACTATATACATGTATCCATGCCCGCCTCCTAACTAGTAACATAATTCCATTAACAGTTACACAGGAAAGCATCACTTATTCATGCATTTAGAAGAAGATATGACTCCTAATGTTAACAAACAAGCCTACAGATGACTTAGCCACAACTTAAACTGACTTAGCTTACTCAGTCTATAGGATGTGTGTGTATGCTCAATTCGTACTCGTTATTGTTTACCTGACCAAGCTCGTCCCCAAGTGATATCTCTCCTCTGCCTAGAGGAATGAACTTGTTTCCTGCACATCATGACATGACAACGGAAGTCATATGCTCAAAACAAGGCAATATACATAAAACATCACAAAAAGTTAGAATAACATTATTCCATAACTTATATGCCACATTCATTCAAGAATTACATCAATAGAAGTATCAAACAAATGAGACAATCATTTTAAATAGGACACATTCATTTGATAATAAGAAAAATATGTTTTATTTATCTAAAAGATTCAAACATTACAATGCATTTCCCTATGCAATAGTAGCTATACAATTGGGGTGTAACATACTCCCCCCCTTATGATTCATCGTCCCCAATGAACAAAAGTATTCTTTAGAGTATATAAAAACATAACGCTAATTTATTCATCATTCTTGAATGCTTCAAGAATGTCAGGAAACTTCTGTTGGATTTCCTCATAGTCTTCCCAGGTAGCCGAGTCTTCAGCGTATTGGTCCCACTGGACTTTGCACTGAGAGACTTCTCTGTTCCGCAAGCGAAGCTTGCGGACCTCAAGCACCTTAATTGGCTCGAGTGTTACTACCCTGGGATCCTTTACCTGTAAAGCAGTCCAATCAATAACATGGTTATCACCTGGTATATACTTCTTAATGCAGGACACATGGAAGACGTTATGCATTCGGGCAAGAGCTGGTGGTAATGCGATTCGATAGGCTACCGGGTTTATTTCTTCTAAAACCTCAAAGGGTCCAACATATTGTGGAGCCAACTTGGAAGACTTTCCAAATTTGATGGAGCTTTTTTGAGGCTTAACTCTCAACAAAACCTTATCACCTATGATAAAATTTCGTGGTATTCTCTTAGCATCAGCATAACTCTTTTGTCGGCTATTAGCTTTGGTTAACCTTTGCTTTATAATCTTTACTTTCTCCTCCATTTCTACTAACATTTCAGGTCCAAGACTTACTCGGTCCTCAAGTTTATGCCAACTTATCTGAGTCCGACACTTTCGACCATATAAGGCTTCAAACAAAGCCATCTTAATTGCAAAATGGTACGAGTTATTGTAGGCAAATTTGACTAAAGGTAAGTAGTCTTCCCACTTATATTGCTGATCCATGCAATATACTCGAAGTAGGTCATCCATAACTTGGTTTCCCCTTTCAGTTTGCCCATCTATTTTCAGATAATATGCTAAGCTAATGTTTAGTTGAGTTCGGAGTGCAGAAAATAAGGTTTGCCAAAACCTAGAAGTGATTCTTGCATCCCTATCAGATATGATCTTTTTGGGTATTCCATGCAATCTGAATACTTCTTGCACAAATTTTCTCGCAATGATTGGTGCTCCATCAGTCAGATTTCCCGGTATAAAGTGAGCCACTTTTGTCAGTCTATCAACTACCACTAGTATGGTATTGTGCTTATTCCTTGACAAAGGTAATCCTTGCACAAAATCCATACTTATCACTTGCCATTTCCATTCAAGAATGTCATGTGGGTATAGTAAGCCCGCTGTTTGATGATGCTCAACTTTTACTCTTTGACATTCAAGGCATTTTGCTACATAATTAGTAGCATCCCCCTATATTCCTTTCCAGAAGTATAATGGCTTCACATCGGCCATCATTTTTGTTACTCTCGGGTGACTAGAATACGGGGCCTCATGCACTTCTTTCCACACCAAATTTCTTAAGTTGCTTAAGTTAGGCACATATATCCTTCCTTTGTACCTAAGAAGTCCACTTGTTTCAAATTTGAAACCATCATACCTCGGGTTTTGAGGATTTTTACTGAGTGCTTGCTTAACTTGTATGTAGTAATCATCCTCCGCACATTTCTGGAGCACTTGGTCTTTAAAATCAGTATGAATTGCAACAATAGAAGCTATGTGGTGTCTTCGACTTAATGCATCAGCAACCCGATTTTCTTTTCCCTTGATGTAGCTGATATTGAAGTCATAATCAGTGATCAACTCCAACCATCTCCTCTGTCTAGCATTTAGATTTGGTTGAGAAAAAAGTCACTTTAAACCATTATGATCAGCCTTCAACTCAAAGGGTTTCCCAAGCAAATAGTGTCTCCACATTTGCAATGCATGAACGACGGCTACCAACTCTAAATCATGCGAAGCATAATTCATCTCATATGGTTTTAGCTTTCTTGACTTGTATGCAATCACTTGATTATCTTGCATCAGTACTCCTCCAAGTCCTTCTCCGCAGGCATCGGTGACAACTATGAAACTTCCTTCAGGATTTGGTACCTTTAGGATTGGTGCGGTAGTCAATTTCTCTTTGAGTAGGTCAAATGCTTTCTGACACTTCTCATTCCAATCAAACTTTTTTCCTTTTTCTTGTAAGAGGTTATGGGAAAAGCAATTTTATAAATTTTTTCCACAATTTTTTTGTAATAGCTTGCCAGGCCCATAAAAATTCTCACCTCAGATACATTCTTGGGTATAGGTCATTGAGTTATTGTTGTGATCTTAGCTGGATCTACTTCAATTCCCTCGGCTGAAATTACATGACCCAAGTAATGCACTTTTCGTTGGAAGAAGGTACACTTGGAAAGTTTTCCGTATGACTTATGCTCTCGCAAACGTTGTAAAACCATTCCTAAGTGCCTATTGTGTTATTCGTTTCTAGAGTAGATTAGAATGTCATCTAGAAATACCAACACAAACTTGTCCAGGTAGTCTCTGAACACACTATTCATAAGGTTCATAAATGTTGTAGGTGCATTTGTCAAACCAAATGGTAATACTGTGAACTCGTAGTGTCCATACCAAGTTTTGAAGGCGGTTTTAAAGATATCTTCATCTTTAACCCTAAGTTGGTGATATCCGGACCTTAGATCATTCTTTGAAAATACGGCTGCTCCTCTTGATCAAATAGATCATCAATTTGGGGCAGCAGGTATTTGTTCTTTATTGTAGCTTTGTTAAGCATACGATAGTCAATGCATAGCAGCATTGTTCCATCCTTCTTTATGACGAAGATTACAGGTGCTCCCCAGGGTGAAACACTTGGTCTTTTGTCAGCAACTCATCCAACTATGCCTTGAGTTCTGCAAGTTCTGTAGTAGTCATTCTATAAGGTACCTTGGATATAGGTTCCGATCTAGGAATTATGTCGATAGAAAAATCAAAGACTCTCTTTGGGGGTAGACCTGGTAATTCCTTAGGAAATACATCAGCAAATTCCCTTAAAACTGGGTATTTCTCCATATCTGAGATTCCTGATTCATCAATCTCTCCGTCTTCTATCTGTACTTTCGTTATCAGGATCACCTAACTCTTCAATCTTCATTGCAAAGAGTTTGCATCCTTTCTTTTTGGCTCTTAGCAATTGCATTGCTGAGATTTGTCTAACTTTAACCTCCCTAGGTATTCCTTGCAAATTTACTTGATTACCATAGTCATCTAGACATTTAATTGTCTTGGCTTGACAATCAACTATGGCCCTATGTCTCCACAACCAATTCATTCCTAGGATGACATCATCGGATCCTAGTGGTGTGACGTATAGGTTGACTTCAGTGGTGAAACTGGGTAATTCTAAGTTGGCCTCAAAAAGACATTGGTCCACCCTTGCTCTTGTACTGTTTGCATACTTGAGATTCCATGATGTAGCCATGTGCCTAGCCTTTCTTGACAATTTATTTGCTGCTCTAGGAGAAACAAAACTTTCAGTTGCACTAGTATCAATAAGGATAGAGATAGGTAAGCCAAACAATTTACTTGCAGTTTCGATTGGCGTTATTTGATAGTCTGCTTGCCTATCATCAACCGCTGCATGGATTCTTTGTTGGAACATAGCTTTTTGAGAAGGTAGAGAATTCCCAGTAGCTTTATTTGGACAATCCCTTGCATAGTGGTCTCCTTTGCACAGGAAACATCTTGTAGGTGGTCCTTTCTTCCAAATACCTCTCTGGATTTATTGTTTCCCTCACTAGCCTTGCTAGTGTTCCCATTGTTGAAGTTGCTTCTCTTTTGATCCTTCCGGAAATCTTTCTCGCCGAAACGAGATCTTTTTCCTTTTGATCTGGCAGCATCTTGAACAGGTTCATCTTTCTTTGAAGTTGTCTTAGTGGTTACCTCGTTGTCCTTCTTTTGTTCCTTTTTCTCCTGACGATGAGAATCAACTTTGAGCTTCTGCTCCTGCTTAATAGCTTTCTCATAAACTAGGTCCATGGTAGTTGGACCGTGCATATCCACCTCGCCACCTACTATTCAATCCTACTATGAACTTCCTGATTCAGAATTGTTCATCTTTATGATAAATTGGAACATATCGAAGAAGTCTAGTGAACCTCTCCCAGTATTCGTGGACTGACATAGTCCCTTGTTTTAGCTCTTGGAAATTAGAGAGCTTTTGGTCATAGAAGAGTTGGGGCAACCAATGTTTACGGAAGATTTCTACGAAGTCTCCCCAAGTCAACTTCCAAGAACTTATGTCAAGTTCCAACTTCTTGTTCATCCACCAATTAGAGGCTTCGCCTACTAATTGGTATGCTCCCCATGCTGCCTTTGTTACCTCATCATAATTTCTTATCTCAAAATACTTTTCCATTTGGACAAGCCGGATTTCAGCTTCGTCACCTCTTGCACTGCCATCAAACTTTGGTGGTATTATCTTTTTCATGTCACGTGACAACTTAGTGCATACTATCTTTCTGTTTCTCTCAGCGGAGTTGGTTGGTGATTTTTCTCTCATGGTTGTGATTATCATCATGTCCATGAGATGAACTTTCACCCTTCGTGTTGTCAATGTTTATTTCCTTCTCCAACTTGTCTTTTGCTCTTTCATTCTCTATATTAGACAACCTTGCCAGAATCAAGTCTAGTGTCGCTTGGACTCCAGTGTCCCTCTGTTCCTCTTCTTTGCTTGTACTGGGTCTATTGCGCATCCTCTCGTATGTTTTCACCATGGTTTTAAAGTAGTATTATACCTGGTGTCTTATCTAAGTTAGATTCTTTAATCTTATAATAAACGGAAAACATAAAAGCTTTCATTCTTACAAACACAAGATTTTCCAAGCAAGTTTATGAATTATACACAATTTTTAATAAACACATAATTTTATTTATTTTAAGAGGATTTTCAACATCCCATCGGTTGCATAGAGTGACTATTAAGATAGTTGAGAGGAGAGTATCCTTCTGATTCACTCTCAAATACATAACTAAGTGGTGTATAACCTAAAGACTAAGAGTACTGCTGAAATCTATCTTTTTCTTCATCTCTCATCTACTCTTCTGTATCCCAAAAGGGATAGTACCCTTCGGATTTATCATCGGATACATAGTTGAGAGAATTGTTGATATGGTGTTCATCAACAATAGGGTCCGTCATTTGATATTGAGGACAATTCTCAATTGGTGGAGTCCTTGGTGTGTATCCCACTGACTCATCACTCGACGAAATGCTTATAACCTCGGCCAAAGGAAGAACTCTAGGATCCCGGAATATGAATGCTGGACTTGTGCTTTCCTCATAAGGCATGTCCCTGGATAGTGGCAAAGAATTTGTTTTTCCCGGAGAAGTGTTGGGTAAAAGGCTGAATGCAACTTCCATTTTCATTCTACTCTTTACTTCATTGATTCGGGAAAGGGCAGGCTAATAGTCTCTGTGTCACTTAACCAAATGGCATTCTCATGATTGGTTCCTTCGATGGTTCTAGTAATGGCCTCAGTTTCCTTCTTGGCTTTCAGGTATCGTTCATTGCTGATTAAAGTCTTTCTGGCTGTTAATCAAACGCGTACCATCCTGTCACAAGAATTTTCACAACATTAGGTAATGTTTGAATTAAGGAAATAGGGTGAGCTCAAAGGTTCCTAGTGTTTAAACCGTGCTCTGATACCACATGTGATGACCAAACCTGTACATCAAATTAAAATTTTAGAATTTATCCACAATAAGTAAAAATAATGCCATTTCAATAAAAATTTTCTTTTCAATTTCATAAACATGATATATCATTTTGCAACTTTAACTATTTCTTTACAAAAGAAACTACAAAGTAAACAAGAAGAAGATACGTACATAGCTCGTAAGCTTTTGGCACAAATAGAAGTAAGAAGGTCCACGAGTCTGTCCTGTCAAATCTTGGTCCATCGGCTGCTTGTTGAGGAGGAGAAGCATCACTCGGGCGTTTTTCCGCCAACCATGGACTTATAATGCAGTCCCACGCACATTCATTATTCAATGAATGGCCCTCCCTTCGGAGAAGAGATTGGTGGGGTATCCTTTAACGATTACCAACTGAGCATAGTGTTGTGTTTCTACATGACTAGGTCTTGTGCAAACGACAACTCTTGAACTAGTATGTACTTTGGGATCGCAGTGAACTGATAGTGTAGTTGCACAACTAAGTGTAAGTTGTTCCTAACACTACTTTGGCCAAAGTATTTCCATTCAATAAAGAGTGTAGGTCATCTATCACATGCACTAGCCAGGGTCAATTTGACTTAAGGCTTCCTTACTCTACACGTAGGTTGGTCTATTTGGGGTAGTCCGTACCCTAGACGTCCTACATCAAGCTAACTACTAGAAAGGAGGACAGCTTAACAAGTACTCACAATTTACCCTCCTAAACTGGACATTTCATCCTAGGAGTTTCATTAACTTGACTAAGTTAATCTACTTGTTGTGATCGGTACCTTATTAAACACCCTCATTTCTTCCCTAATATTTAATAGCTACTTGAAGACATACACTCCTTATATGGAGTTCATAGCAATTCACTTCTTATCACATCTATGATCCTAGTGTAATTCGTACACTAATGCAAGCAGGTGCAAATAGTAGTAAATATGCATTACCTTTCTTAAAATCATAAACTACTCCTTCTTTATGGAACTAAAAGCAATTCCTAATTTTGAATAATCCGTAGTTATTCTTTTAGAAATTCGTTCTAAAGTATGAAGAATAAAACCAATCACCACTTCCTATCCTTGTACATTCTAAAGATATGATTTCAGACTTTTATTTAGAAACTTGTTCTAAAGTATGAAAGAAGAATAGCATGGATATTTAAATTCAGAATTATATTTAGAATTTCGTTCTAGAATATGAAGAAGAATAGCATGCCTGGTATATGCTTCTCCACAGATGATGATCGTGAATGAGTCTGCTGCACTTTTAGCTTCCAGCCAAAAGACCTCCAACCACCTCTCTCACTGATAATGAACTCTTAAACATAGCTGAAAGATAATCTCAGCCCCTCACTGGTAAACTTAGAAATGGTGAATAACAGAGATGATTCTTTGTCAATGTGATTTATACTTTCAGAATATGATGAATGCTCTTAGAATATGATGAATGCTCTCACAATATGATGAGTGCTCTCACAGCAAAATAAAACTCCCACTCATAGCTAAAGAAGAATACTCAGAAATTAGTTTGAAACCTTTAGAGTATGAGCAAACTCGAATACCAAAATTGTGTGAAATAGAATGAGCTGAGCGGCTCTTATATAGGCTTCCTGCTCAACCAATTCCCTCTTCTAATGGTGTCCAAGCTGCCAGCAGGGTTTTTGAATAATTCAAACATGAAATGTGGCAAACCCTAGAGAAGATTCAACTTCTTTTTGTGACAACAAATGAAGAATAGTTCATTTTGCACATGATAAAACCCAAAAATATGACACCTACAGGAAATGGTGTGATTCAACAGGTATAGATAAATGATGATAAATACAGAGAAAAAGTCCCTCATTCTATGCACACCACACTTCCTACTTCCCAGGCTGCAGTTGACACCATTCAAGCCGTGATTCAATGCTGGTCTTGGTCACGCGCTTCTACAAGCGCGTTTCATTTTTCACGGGAATTCCTTCATTTCCTTTTATTTTATTTTTCTAAAGTTTCTCATAGTTTGAAATGAAATATTTCCAGTATGGCGTGATCTGGCCAAAAGCATTCGATTCAATTTAAAGACATAATATTTTATTTCATGGAGTTAATCGACTTCCATAATTTCAAAGAAATATTTAACTTTGAGAAAAATAAAGTCTCTCATTTCCCAATTTCGATTTCCATTCTACACTTTATGATATTCATATAAAGTGCCTTTTGACTTAATTGATTTCCAATCCTTTATTACAAAAAGTAACATATATTTATATATATATAGTTTAGCTTGACTTTACATAATATATATCTATGTATATATATTTAAAGTTAATAATTTAAATAAACTTATATACATATATATATTTTGTAAAAAGTATATTTTATATATATTTTATATAATATTAAATATATATAAATACCTTTACATATATATATACACACACATACACAATTAATTGCAAGGTACGTATACTGTGAGCCAATCAACATACTTTCATTATACGTACCTATGTATATGTGTATATGTAAATTCTGAGGAAATGCCAACATAATATTATACATATTCACGTATATACGATAGGTTGGTTGTGGGTATGTATACAATTATATTTGCTTGTATATTTTCCTATACGTATACATATTCATAAATGTATTTATATCGATGCACTCGTACGGCATATCCATTTGCTCTCATACGTTTGCATCGACATGAATATACTTATGGATACGTATATATACTATATACATGTATCCATGCCCGCCTCCTAACTAGTAACATAATTCCATAAACAGTTACACAGGCAAGCATCACTTATTCATGCATTCAAAAGAAGATACGACTCCTAGTGTTAACAAACAAGCCTACGGATGACTTAGCCACAACTTAAATTGACTTAGCTTACTCATTCTATAGGATGTGTGTGTATGCTCAATTGGTACTTGTTACTGTTTACCCGACCAAGCTCCTCCCCGAGTGATATCTCTCCTCTCCCTGGAGGAATGAACCTGTTTCTTGTACATCATGACACGACAACAAAAGTCATATGCTCAAAACAAGGCAGTATACATAAAACATCACAAAAAGTTAGAATAACATTATTCGATAACTTATATGCCACATTCATTCAAGAATTACATCAATAGAAGTATCAAACAAATGAGACAATTATTTTAAATAGGACACATTCATTTGATAACAAGAACAATATTTTTTATTTATCTAAAAGATTCAAACATTACAATGCATATCCCTATGCAATATTAGCTATACAATCGGGGTGTAACAGTGGTTGATGGATTTTTGGACTTGGGGTACCATGGTACCTCGATGGTGTAGAAGTGGATACATTTCCACTCATCACTGCTGCTAGTGTATCGTTTGTTTTTTTTCTTTGATCTTTTTTCATCTCATACTCAGCAAGAAGGGCCTTCATCTCTCTAACCATCTTAGGAGTCGAGTTAGGGCATATATCCACATTTTGTCCAGGTATTTTGGCAGTGTGATATTTTAATCTGTTGATTCCTCTTGTCGTCCATTTGTTGCATTCGGTACATGTGACCTCACCCTTTTTATTTCCTGGTATCCCATACTTCCATGTAGGGTCTTTTCTTGTTCCCCTTGGGTTTGAAGTTGACATTGTTGTTTCAACATGAAAAAGAAAATCATAAAGGGTTTGGTAAAAAATTAGCAAATAAATGATAATCAAACATTTGCAAAAAATAGAATTCAAAACCAAGCTAAAAATACTAGGAAATAGGCTATTAAAGGAAATAGAAAAAAATTTGGCAGCATCTCCCCTTGTTTTTCATGATTTTTCTAATTTTCAATTAAAGAAAACAAAAAGAATGAGAAGTTAAATCACTTACTTGGCTCTAATTTGATCTCCTTCGCTTGTCTTCTCCACTTCCTCCAACCTTACATCGAGTTGCAAACCTATTTTGGGAAAAATGGAGGAGTAAAATGAAAGAAGAAAACAAAAAAAGAGGTTTTAAAACCCCATTCTTCAGCTACAATTGCCAACACGAGTCCAAGCACGGAACTCAAGAGTCCGAGCCCAAGACTTGCGTGAGTCCCTTGGACGGATTCGGGAGTCTGTGCCTAGGACTCTCCCAGACTTGACTCTCGAGTCTATGCTGAGTTGACTTGGCACGACCTGGAACTCATGATTTTGTCGAGTATTCGAGTTTTCCAACTTTGATAATAGGAATTGGATGGGAAATATGATAAGTCTTCCCTAAGTTATCCATCTAAGCCCAAGAACAGATATGTTACCCTCTTGGCCCCAAGAGGTAGACACATAATCATCCAATATGGGGTGGCGTGCTTAGGGGATACACTTGTACCTGCTTTCCCTATCCATCCTTATGCATCCCTCTTGTGATTGAAACTCCTCAAGTCTACCCCAACAACCAATCCATGCAAAAGTTTGGGAGAAGGCTACCATAGGAGGCTTGTTGACATCCTTTCCCTAAGCCCAAGGGCGGACACTCACCCCCTTGGCTCCCAGTGGTAGACACACCATCATCCACCGTGGAGTGGTGTACTTAGAAAGAAGTCTAGTACTTGCTCAACCTATTGGTATTTTCTCTGTTCCTCCTCATGGTTGCTTGATGAGTAAAATAAATACAAACGGTGATAATAACAAAATATATCAGTACATACAATAATCATGATAGAGCATGCCACAATAGCTATTAACACATAAGATAGCTATATTCACAGCAGCAACTGTAATAATTTCTGATCCCACTCTTGTGTGCAGATGACTAACTCAGATCTACTCGATTGCCTTAATATTCTGTGACATTCATGGCCTGAATACTGAGTGCAATTCTGAAGATGTTCGCTGGTCTAATACTCTGAAGATATTACTTCTTTTGCTCATCCGATTCTGTCCCATTTACTATTTGTGCATCCGCCTTTTAATCTGATTATCTTCCATTCTCCACTACTCCTGCTATCTGAATGCAGACTTATTTATTATTCCTTGATGATTCGATGCTCTGTTCTGACTTCTTATTGATTTTCTTTTCCATGATTATATCTGCTGTTCTCCCCTCTCCCATTCACATCCACTTATTTACCTCTTATATGTCTTCAAAGAGGGTAAGAGACATAGCCTTTCACAACGATCACCACCTTTTATGAAACATACAACTCTTCAAACCACTCTCAGTCTTTCAATAGCACATCACACTTTTGATGAATTATTACCTTGCTCTAATAAATATCACATCCCTTTATAAATGCTGCCCTTGGGTATATACAGATCAGTGCTTTTAATAATCTTTATTCACTGCTATATTGGATATTTAAGCAGATCGTACCATTTGTAATATCTTTCATAATTGCCTTACTAACAAACTCTTCTGTCTTATTTATATGCGTATTATGTGCTTCAATTGAGGGAGGTCGGCCAAGCTAAACCATTTAAATCTTTTAAATGCATTTGTCCAACCATAAGGTGGTCGGCTCTATTTAGAAGGCCGGCCTTTCTAGGGATTTGGCCACTTTGAATTATATTTAAATCCCCTTTGTTTTGGTGTAATGTCTTCATGAGTTGGCCTTATTTTTTTTGTGGGAGATATATTCCCATGTTGGGGGCATGACATAAAAACACCCCAAATTACTGAGAAACATCTTATATCAGATTGGTAGTCATACTGAAACATGTATAGGTTTCAAATAGAAACCCAAGCTGCTGGTATAGTAAGTACAACACCTCCATTAAACACACAAACTTTAATAAAAACCTCTGAAGAGATCCAACAGCAACGCCAAAATATTTGACATGTCAAAATACATCAAAAACATCCATCTTAGCAATAAATTGGAGAATCTTCACTTGCAGGGCACAATTGTGACTTCAAGATGAAATCACCAAATCCAACTAGGAGGGTTTTCATCTCTGAAACTAGTATTTCTAGAGGGTTTTCGTCTTCAAGAAATATGAGAAAACTCAAGTCTTACTTAGAGCAAATGCAAATACGAAAAATGGTTACTCTTTTCTCTTCACAGTTCTTGGAGAATCTTCACTTGTACGACACAATTGTGACTTCAAGATGAAATCATCAAATCCAACTAGGAGGGTTTTCATCTCTGAAACTGGTATTTCTAGAGGGTTTTCGTCTTCAAGAAATATGAGAAAACTCAAGTCTTACTTAGAGAAAAAAACGAAAAATGGTTACTCTTTTCTCTTCACAGTTCTTCCTTTTATAGCTTTTTTGCTCCTTTTTCAAGAAAACACTTTTTGCTTTTTCTTTGTTTTTTTGAAAAATGCTTTTTTGTTTTTTCGTGGCTTTTCTGGAAAAAACTCTTTTACTGTTTTGTTGCTTTTTTTTGAAAAAGTGCTTTTTCCTTAATAAAATAATATAATGTGTCGTTATGAGCACTTTTCATCATCTTAAGCTTAGCAACACTTTTTCTACACACTTAGAACAACCTTTTATATAATTAAATGTAAGCTGTAAGCTGTCAATTAAAATGTTAAAAAGGTAAACTTTTGACAACTTAATTATTTAATTTACTTTTCCCTTTTTGATGTCGATTAGCTTACAAAAAAATATGGAAAATAAGCTAATGGCCAAATATTTGCTTACGTGCGAGGAGGGGACAGAACGAAACTTTTCTTTTTTAGTGATAAATCACTCAACTTCAATATCTGTCTGAAAAGCAAATGACCCCACATCTTGATATTTCACCATCTGAAGCTGATGATAGATACAAAGGTATACCTTTCTTTTTGTGTCATTGTGAAGAAGGTTTATTCACTTAAGCTGCTACGGCCTCCAAATTCTTCAAATCCCTTAGCTCAATTCCATGCTACAACAAATCGCTCATTCAATTTAAACTTTTATGGGTAAATTGTTTTCAGTCTCTTGTGCCCTCATCTTCCTTATGCTTGGCAATTTTCTCATTTCAGTTTGACTGCAAATGAGTCCATCTAGTTTGCCAACTTCCTTTATTACTTTCGATGTTGACATCATTTCCCCTTGCCAATTTTCTTCCACTTGTCATTCTCTCCAATTTTTGTAGTTTCTCTAATTTTTTCAGTTTAATTTTTCCAAGTTTATGCCTTGTTATATTATAAAATCTATATATTATATTTATATATTGAAACTTCTTCAATTTCTCTGGACTTAATGGGTTTGTAGCCTCCATCAGATTTCTTTTACAAAACCATTAAGTCTACTTCTCCCATGCATCAAGATAAACAGCATACAGTGAAGTTGGCTTAAAATTCTTTTTCACTATGCTTATTAAGTCACAAAATATACCAAAGTCCACATTTTGGCAATGCTCCACATAACTGAAAAGTGAAAACAAAACTATTAAGCACTAAAGCATATTTATTTGCAGTACTTTTCCAAAGCCAACTACTCATGGAAGGGCTTAAGCTTACTACTGTTGACAAAAGTCACCATTACCACAATTACCTGCCCTTGCAGTTCACACAGCTTAATGGCTCCTTTATGTGTGATCTGATGTGCAAGATATGATCCTTGCTGCCTGATCCTCAGCCTGCCTAGATGTGCTATGCATCTGCTTTTATATAACATGATCAACCTTCATGGAATTCCTTACTGTAAAGATTCATGTCATGCCAAACTTTTTGACTCTATTTCTGCACCTTTTGAGTGTAACTTGACAGAAACCTTGCTTCATCCAACTTCACAAAATCCTCCAAAATTCTTTGAGAATTCTTCTTCAGTAAACTCATTGTGATAGCAGCTTGCAGACTAGGAACTGAGTGCTCCAAAAACAAAGAAGGAAACCCCTGAGCACCAAAAAGATCATGACAACATTACAAAGGGATTGCAAAGGCTCTATCATGTAGTTGTGAGATACAAACAGAAATACTATGGAAAGAAGGATGAGTGAAGACATATCTGTGAGTAGTTGTTTTGATTCAGTGATTATCTCCGATAGCCTTCTTGATTGTTTTGCTTGGCTCATTAGTTTTTCTGAGTAGACCTCTAAGCCTCTAAGCTGAAGTTTAATCATTTTGGCTGGTTTAAGAGACTGTTAGGGGAGTGGTAAGGCAAGGTGGTTTGTTTTGTTGTGATGCTGGCCATGGCTTTCTTTTATGCATGAACCTGCTGAGTTGCCTTGTTCAATTGCCTCTTTTGGTTTTTGGAGATTAGAAGAACCTCTGTAGCCTTAGTTTGATTGACCAAATTGCAGTGGCTATAAGATAGGTAGCCTACACAGTCTAAATGTTTTCCATTACTTTTCAGGAGTTGACTTATGCATTCAGACTGCTGGTGCAATAGGTTGACTATTATCTTCATAAGGCTATTGGGAGTATCTCTATCCTTGGTCTGGGAATGCAGAAGGGCAGAGTTAATGTTGGAGAGGGTGAGGTGCAGCTGCTCCTTATAAGGATCCTTGGGAGTTAGGGAGGTACCACTTTGGTGAGTGGCTACTGGATTGTGATAGCTAGGTGTACATTATTATTTTCTATTCCAGGTAAATATGAAGGAGAAGATTCATCTTGGATAGTGGGATTATGGAAATCCCTTGGTTGATTCAGGACAGGCAACAAAATGAGGGATGGGAAGTGCTCTACCAGTGGGGCATAGGAACAGCTACCTGGGGTTGGGTACTTAAGTCAGCTTGATATGATCACCTTCATTCTTGTAAGGATGGAAGCCAACGGAAACATTAATTTGAGTCCTTGGGTGAGAAACATTACCTCATGTTGGAAATAAGTCTTTGAGCTGAGGATTCAGAATTGGTGCAGCCTCTTCCTTGTCCACATGGATGAGTTGATTTTTTTGCTGCAATTTGGAAGCCTGTTGGGGCCTGATTGAGTTTGCATTTTTCTTACAAAAGCCGTTTTCTTTCATATGTAGACTTTAAGGGGTGTTGCAGGGGAGTGCAAAAGCTTACATCTGTAATATTGAAGCTCCCCGTTTGTAGATTGTCATAGATGATTCCTCAAACACTTGTGTGTCCATGGTTACAAATATTTTACTTGGTGGTGGCAGTTCATATCCTTATTGGATTTAAATGAAAGCCCATAACTTGAATTTGATACCTATTTTCCAATTGTTTGCTATGGTGAAGTCATTCATGCTGCTAGGGATTTTAGTAGATTTGTAAGAGTTGTAACCTTGCTGTTTCCTGAATATTATTTTGAATGAGTTTTATAATATGCTCTTTTGAATGCTTTTTATTTTCAAATATTCCTACATTTCTCCCATGCCAAATCTGCTAGAAAATACAAAAGAGAACCAGGATGGAAAGATCTTGAAAGTGCTGAAGTAGGGAGCTGTGCAGTTTTCATCTTTTTTTTTTGTTCTGGTATCTACTCAATTTTCCACCAAGGAGCCAAGGTTGAAGGAAGAGGTCATATGATTCGAAATTGTATTAGATAAAGGGCATTTGAGGAATAGAGGGTCTATACTTTCTGTCGTTAGATGGGAAAACTGAGCAGCCTATCCACCCTTGTTTTGAACAATGGTAGTGGTTAGAATTTTATCATTAATTAGAAGCCATAAAAAGCATGATTTTTGGCCGAGACTTGATTTTCTAATGACTTCCTCATTTGAGGTCTCAGTCACGAGTTGGGCTGATCAAGTGTGCATAACTGATCCTGCCACAGATTGGCTAGTGTCTGAAGTGGCCCATTTACATGCATAAATTTCTGCACATGAGAAAACTTTCCAGTTGAGAAGCTGAACTTTTATTTGAACTATTGCCCAACCAAAAACATTCTGATAGGATTAAAGAGCATCCAAATTCCGTCGGTGATTTCTTAAATCCCCCTTCACATGGTCAGCTACATGGACAAGACTATCCCTTTCCATTTCATTTTGTATCTTCCTGTATCCCATATGATTGAAAGATATGTAGTTAATCTGTGAACTGGACCTAATTGGATTTGTGTGTGTTCCCCTATCTGCCACTTCAGCTTCCCTCAACAACAACATTCCTTTATGAAGGTGGCTGTCAATAGGAGAGAGGTTAGGACCAATTCCCGTCTTGGATAGCCAAGTCTGTGCTTGGCAGATATTTGTGTTTGACAATTTCAGCCCAAGGGGTATTTGGGTATTTTAAAGACCTCTACGCCGATTTCATAGCCATAGTTTGGTTGAAAAGCAGATTTCTGACGTTGATTCTTCCATCTGTTTTAGGCTTTTTGATAGTCTGCCATGCCACTAGAGGGTGCTCGAGTGAGTTTCCACACCCTTTCATATCTTATCAATTGTATGCAACCTGCTAAAGAGAGACATTTGTTGGACCAGCAATTAATTGTGTTTTGAATTTTGCTTATTGTATGATTCCAGACTTATTTTTATACTTACTGTGGAGGGGGAAGCCAAGATATCTGTGGGGATGAGTCCTTTTCTTGAATCTTAGAATTATTAGAATTTTAGATTTGACATTCTGACAAGTATTTAGAAAAAAGAACTGTAGATTTGCTGCAAGTGATGAGTTGCCCTGAAGCTGATTGGTAGTTTGAGAGGATTGTTCTATTTTTCTTGGTTTCTGACAACATAGTAGTGGAGAGGAGAAGAGTGTCATTTGTAAGTTGGTATACTGTGAATCTTGAGCCTTTTTCTACTGCACAGAGACCCTGGGTTTTCCTTCGATGTTGTTTGGCTATGAGCCTATGAGCATTCAAAGAAGAGTCTCATTCATGATGACAAAAATTGTCATGATCCTTGCGTAGAAGAAAAAGGTCTACCCAGATATCCATTGGCAGAAATTTTGAAGTTGGGGTTGCTGATGCAACAGTTGATCGACCCTATATGTGCCTCATTGAAACCCATTTTGAAAGATTTGGAAAAGAAATTGCCAGTTGCTTCTATGATAATATTTAGTCATGTCTAACTTGATGAATAGACTGGGCCATTTTTGAATTTTACTAGAATGTAGAAGCTCTTGGAAACATTGTATATTATCTGTCTTCCTTGGACAAAAGCTGATTGGATCAGATTGAGTCTGGTTTCTACTAGCTATAGTTTTAGATATAATTTAGAGTTTAGACCATATTGCAGGGAGCTATAGTTCTGAACTGATCCATGTTTCCTGCCTTCCATTGCTTTGGGATGAGAACCAGGCAGGTTTCATTTATTTGTTAGTGGCAGTGCCTTTCAAAATTCTAGAGGCCTTCAGAGTCCAAAATTGGTTCATTTTGTTGATTTACAAGTCCATGTTTGTGAAATCTTGAGGGACTGTAGGTGATTTTGTGGACAATTTGTTCAATTCTTTTTTCATCCCCTATACCCACCAGGTTTCAGAGCTGTGTGCTTGTGATCTTTAATCCCTCGTTCATGTCCATGTATTTGGCCATGTTGGGGGTTTGCAATTTGGCCTTTGAGATGAATTTGATTGGATCCTTGCTAGATCCTGGTTGATCTGTTTTTCTGTTTTGTTCCTTACTGACAATGGGCTGCAGCTCTTATTGATTTGGTTCTAGCAGGTCTTCTTCCATGAGTGCTTCAAAGAGTTTTTGCAAAGGGATGTGGTTCTGTGATTCAGATTGGGCCACCCCTCTTTTTTGTGAACTTTTTCAGTTTACTGGATTGATTGATGTCTTCCTCTTGTTGTTTCAGGTCCTGGAGATTTTTGTGTGTGGTGAGTTGAGCAGTAGCTTTTGTCTTTACCAGGTCACTAGGCTTGTGTTCATTCATCTCCTTTGGCTTCTTTGAAGGGCAAACCCTTGTCAGGTGGCCATACTTATGGTACAACCTTCATCCAAACGAAATATTTTCATAATGAAGAGGTCACTCCCATTCATTGCAACCAATATCTAGAATGATTCAATCAGGATGAGATTGGCCTAAAATTTGAGAATCCTTGGATTCCTTGTGGATTTTGGCTAGTATTCATTTGGGAGATGTGGGGGTTTTACCCAAACTGGAACTGTGCTGGGCAGTTTAATTGGATTGAAAACAGAGAGGCCCACTGTTTCATGAACAAGCCTGATGTTTTGAGAAACCAAGGTCCCCATTGGATATCTTATCCTTTTCTGATTTTGAGGCAGAGATTGCCAAGAAGTAGCTATTTTCCATCAAGAGAAAATCTATTGGGCCATTGGGTTGCCAGTTTTCTTGGACCCTGAACTTCAAAGTTTTTGGCCCAGGGAATGCTTCCATGAATCTACAGATCAGAGATTTTTCCTTGATTATTCAGATTTGTTGTTCCATTTCCTCCATTGAGAAGGAAATCTTAGGGAGGGTCTCTCTTTTGAAGTGGCAGCCATTTGCTTTTGGAAATGGTAAACTGGGTTTGTTATTCAGCAAATGACATGTTGAGAATGAAGGATTTGAGATACTCCTTTTAGATCTGATAATGTTCATGTGATACTGTGGCTTTGAAGCTTTTGAAGGGGCCGGTTTGTTGTACCCAAACTAAATTTTTTGGTTCATTAAGGCACTTTGCTTAAAAGAGTCTAAACCTTGCTAGAATGATGTCAAAATACAGTTTTTGGGCAAGTCAAGTATGGACTTTGGTCAGTGTCATGTCAATCATCAGCAGCAATTGGTTAGTACCTAGAGGTCAGAACCTGAACTTGGAACTCAAAGTAGGATACGTGATGATGGAGAAGCACTTTACGATGAAATTATACTCCTACAAGGTCAAATCAGTGGCCAAAATAGTGTTTATGAAGGATGAAACAAATGAAGATTTCAAGCAGAAAGCAGATCTGTGCCCCTGTAGCTCAGGGACACCCTTCTTTTTGAAGGCCCAGATCTTGTTGTATGTGCTTGCAAATATGCTCAATCTCTTCAGAATTAGTCTGGCTTTCCGACGAGCTATCAAGTGAGGTCATCCAAAGTGTAGAACTCCGACAATTGACGTCAGAAGCTAAAGATACGAGGAGGTTATAAGTCACAGAGGCTGTCAAAATGCAGTTTCTGCACCCTTGTAGCTCAAGGGCGCCCTTGAATTTGACTCCCCAAATGGAGGAATTTGCAGATACTGTTTTTCTGAGATCTTTTCTAATCTAGTCTAGCTTCGCAACGCACTAGTTCGTGAAGTAATCCGACATTTTGAGTGATCATGGTAGAGGATCTACTGAGCACGTAAACCAGAGGGTGGAGAAATGTTGAAATACACACTTGTACCTCTGTAGGCCAGGGGCGCCCAGCCTTTAGGCCTGCCAGATGGGGTTTTTAGCATTCACAGTCTTCACGAGACTTGTGCGCAATTACTCCAGCTATCCAACAAGTCCAGCCATCAGCCTTTGAGATTTGTCAAACGCCCTTACATGAGAGGTCAGTGTAGGATGTTGAAGAGATCAGACAACTAGAAAAATGACTAAGTATGGAAAATGCACATCCCCTTGGAAAAGGCGCCCATCTTTTTGAGGTCTTAGAAGTAGTTTTCTCGCTTCGTCACCTCCAGAGACATCTCTTTTGAGTTGATCTAGCTACACTGAGAGATTGATGTTTCACGAATCGGAGCACCCCATCTCCCGATGTCAGGGGTCAAAGTATGGTGTTCGGATGAAAGTTACACTTTTGTCAAATTAGTGATTACACCTTCACAAGCTAGGGGCGCCCTTGCTTTTGGGGTTCCTAATGCAACTTTCAAATGTCTTACATACAGTCATTGGATGCAGAATTCTTCCAGTCACACAATGAACCTATCATCCAGTTAGCAGGGTTCATTGTTAATCGGTAATGGCAGTTCGAGGCGTTAGATGGAAAAACGGAGAAATGGCTAAGTTTGGAAACCTTGCATCAATTTAATCAAAGGCGCCTAATTTTTTGAGGTGTCAAACATTGATTTCAGCAGTTGTAGCTCCCAACAGACATTTCATCCTTGCTCAGCAGGCTTAACGATGGATATTTCGGCTCAGTCACAGCTTCACTTAGTCACCCGGAAATCAGAGCTGAACAGGGGCGACTGTAACTTTCAGTGAGCTATAAAGTAGGAAGTTAGCGAAAAATCTCATGACTTGTGCAAACGGATGCCTGGAGAGTTAATTTTTGACTTTTCAGAATTAGTATGCTGAGATTGTTGCTAATTTATCAAAAATAATATTAAATTCTACTTTTTGCATGCAAGCTTCAAAATGGGCGATTTTCTTCAATAATTTATTATTGGCGCCCTTTTGTAATATTTAATTACAAAATTGCATGTGAGGAGAACTGAATATTTTATTATTATTTTGTAATCTAGGACTCCGCGTTAGTCTTAGTTGAACTGGAGGGTGTCCAATCAGAATCTTTCTTTTGTTAATCATGGTTTAAAGCTTGCAGTGGTGCTATTATGGTACGATTTTCTCTATTTATGCAAGCATGGCGTCCATTTCTTATTCATCCAGCTTGAGCAGAGGCGAATTTCCTTTAGAGTCGAAGACATCAAGAATATTCTTTTGCAGGTACAAGTCCAGATTTATCAGCAAACATCAAGACAAGATGGCTATTTTAGCAAAAGAAAAGCATTAAAAACTTCTATCTTCTATCTTATATTCTTCTATTTCTCGTTTTAATTTCTTTCACATGTTCAAGAATTCGGCAACTTTTGACAAAACAAATCATCTGGGTTGGTTTAGCATAGCTTCCTCTACAAAACCCATGTGCTAGAATTTTTCAGGCAAATTTGTTCCAGAGCATCGATTCTCGAGGCTTTGATTTTCTCAACTAAAATTCCTTTGCATGGTGAAGTAGAAGTCCATATTTTTTGAATTTGACATTGTGGGTTGTCTTAGAATCATCTTTTGGACAAAACCCATGTTTCAAATTTTCTTGGAAAAATTACCCCCCCGTAGCCCCTTGTTGCCCCCAGTTGCTTTTTTCGAAAAAGCATTTGCATGTCAAGCTAAAAGGCAATTTTTTGCAATTTTGACATTGTGGGTTGTCTTAAAAACATTTTCTGCACAAAACCCATTTCTTAGAATTTTTCGCAAAAATTGCCCTCCGACAAGGTATTTTTAGCCTTATCACAAGACCTTTTAGCTTCCGGAGAAAGTTGTCAGAACATAGCCGTGTTTATAGTCAACGGGCGAGTTTTTCAGAATGCAATTTACGTAGACTGAATTCGAAACCAAATTGGTCTTAATTCATGATTTCATCATAAAAGTTGACACCGATTTGTATCAAGTGCATCTAAAGGGTTGACAGGCATAGTCACTCAAGTCCAGATGGTTTCATGCCTCGTATAGCTGGTAGCCTTCCAAGGCTAGTTTAGAGGGTTGATACCATTGGAATTCTGTGTGTGTAGCAAGTTCGTTTGCATTTCTCACAACTAGAGGGTTTGCAGTCAAACTTCGTAGTTTCATCATGCAACACTCTTTCATAGAGAAAAGCGTGAAAAATGTGGGAAGCGTCAGAGACATAAAGTTGCAGAAGAAATAGTGGCCATCACTTTAGTTACGGAGCCGCTAGAGTTACCAGTCAGTGAAGTGCTAGTTTGAGTGTGCAAAGATTTCCAAGATTGCTCAAATTGCTAACAAGCAGTGAATTGATAGTTGAGATGTGACGACCTTTAGATGCTGACGCAGTCATCAACCTCATGGAGGGGTTAGTTGCTCGAGATCACGGTCAGTAGACTTCAGTTCCCACCTTTCAGGATAGACATCAGACACAATAGTTAACTCGACACTTCTTTCCGAGTTAACTTGTTGTTCCACATCTCATGCATGTCTATCTTGGGATTATCTATGTTCACTTGGAGTTTCTTTTAGGGTTTTCGTTAACTAATGGTAGTATTCCAGTTAACTTGCTTTCAATAAGGATATGCATGCTTGCACATTGTCCATTTAGATTAGGTGTATCGGTTAACTAATGGTAGCTTTCCAGTTAACTGTATAGTTTTCTTTATTAAGGTTTAGCAATAAATCTTGCATGTATTGCAAGACTGTAGTTGACTCAAGGTGATTTTAGGGTTCCCTACACCTTTAGATGTCTATAAATAAAAGCTTTCAGCTCATTTGTAAATAAATTTTGCATGAGAGAGTAATATATGCTGTGCCCACCTTGCCTGTAATATTGCTTATTTTGTATTTGTTCACAAGTATTTATTATGATGATGAATTGTTATGCCACTCGAGTTTCATGCATATCCTAGTTAGATATAGTGGCTAGTTTGATTGTAAATTGTATGCGTGTTTCGTCTATGCAATTTACTATCCTAGTTGGCTATCCTTTGTGTTGTGTTTCTAATAAGCCTATTCAAATTGAGCAAATAGTTGTGCCCACCTTGCCTTCACGTTGAGAATCTGTACTTAAAGCTTATCATATGATGTGTGTGATAATAAACCTATTTAGACAAGCAGATAGTTGTGCCCACCTTGCCTTCACGTTGTGAATCTATACCCGGTTTATCATGTAAGATCATTCCCACTCCGTTTCCTCATGCTCTGATTTCTTGAGGAGATTGGATAATTTAAGCTAGTTAGTTTTGAGTTGTAGTTAAGACTTATGAAACCAGAAAATCTTTGGCTGCAACACTCGAAGTTTATCTTAACCTTGTGCCTCTTTCAGCTGAGACAAAAAGATAGGAATTAGTTTAGTTTACTTTTTCAAGCATTTTGTCCGCACAATGAGGGAGCTTCCCCTCCTAATTTGAAGAGCACTCATCACGTAGTGTGCATAGCTGTCTGTACCAACCTGCACTCTAGAGGTGTTAGTTGTTACACCAACATGGTTGAACTATGATCTTTGAGAGGGGCAAAGAAGTGGGAAGGAGGGTTGTTGCAATAAAAAGATGGCAGTTGGGGGAGCATTAGAGATATATCTGTCTAGTAGTTATTAGGTAGCATATTTTCATATTGTCACTTGTATTTTAGTCCTGACTTGGCATTAGTGATCCTTCTATGTTCTATTACTCTGATGTATTCAGTTGTAATATCAATTGTATTTCCGATTCTCTATAGTTTTATAGTTTGATTAGTGAATACAGGCACATTCTTCCATGTATAAATGTGTTATATTTCTTGCAATCGAATTTTTAGCAGAAGTTCCACTTCTCTTAAATCTTTCTGTTTTCTCTCTGTAGTTTGGAAAGAGTCTTCATTTGCCTTTCTTTTGCTCTCCTAGTTTAATAAGAGAATGTAAGACCTGTCCATTAAGGTAAACCTTAAAGGTAGTAGATTCCATATATATATATATACATAATATCTTGCAATGGTGTACAGAATAGAGGTTCTAATTGTCTTCATTTTGGATATTCCCTTTCTCTTGTTTGACGAGGGTTTACTTTTATGTATTTTGGCTCTCCTTCCATACCAGACTTTCTTTATATCCAGAGCATGCCTGTTGACAGGTGAACGAATCATTGCATGATGCATTATCCTTAAAATGGCAATTGAGTTTTAAATCACAGTTGTACTTTTCCCCTTTGATGTATTCCTGTCTCAGAGAAAGCTAACACTTGATTTAAATAATTTCGCAGTTGCTGGTTTTATGTGTGCTTGGCTGGAATTGGTATCCAACTTGTTTAAGATTGTGATAAATGGAGGACCAATACATATGTAAGCTTGAGGAAGAAGACATATGTAGCTGAGTCCAGCAACAAGAGATTTGAAGTGAGTTTGCATACCAATGCTTATGTAATCTTGAGGAAGAAGACATATGTAGCTGAGTCCAGCAACAAGGGATTTGAAGTGAGTTTGCATTACTTGCAATCTGGAGATATGGTTAGCCCCTTCTTAAATGTTAAATGTGTTTTGAGCTGTAAAATCAGCATAAAAAATCTCAACTCCAAGTCCCCTGTGGTCTTGCATACCATCAACCTGCACTAGCTACACAAAATTTTATACATTCTAGAGTCTGGTTTTTAAAAATGGTGTAAATATAGAGATAGGTTTGTAGAGTTTGATCTTTAACAATGGTGTAATTTTAGATGGAGATTTTCTAACTATTGCTTTCAAACAATGTGTTCATCATAATCAGTAATTAGAACTTAGGTTGGAATAAAAACAGAAAGATCCTTTTATTTTGAAGTTCCTTTCAAATTTACAAAGAGAAACCAGGTCTAGTGAATTGAAGACAAGGAAAGAACTCCTGAGGCTCATTTAGCTTGATTCCAAGAGTAGAAAGACAATTGCATTTGAGTATGTAGGATACTTTAGATTTTACAATTCAAATTGCTATGGCTTCTGAGGTGACATGCCCTTTAGGCAAATGAGAAAACATTTAATCTAACTTGCACATATTCTGTCATTTCTGAGAGGATTATCGTTAAACCTGATACTAGTGGAAATTGACAGTAAATCATAGGAATAAACTAATGGTTTGATGCCACTTGGTTGGTCTGCCTGTTGGTTAAAAGATTATTAATTGAAGAGGTTGTGTTCCTTATTTTGTTTCTAAATGTCTTTATAGGACATTGGATTTTTTTTTATCACACATGTTTGGAGTGATTTGCATTTTCTATATCAAATTTATGATATCCAAGGATGCCTATGTCTCTAAGCTAATAATACTGTATTCCATCTGCCAGGATGTCCCACACAGGATGATAGAAAACAGCATCAAGAAACTTAAGAGAGCCAGGAAAGGACAGAGAACTGTTGAACAGGAGGATGCTAAAACTCAAACAGTATCAAATATAGTTTCAAAGGTCATGAAAGAAAACTTACTTACAGTTTCAGATTTGGGCATGCAACATAATACCATTGTGAATTGGATAAGCCCAGAGAGAGTGCAGGTTTCAGACTTCAATAAAATTAAGTATGACGATTTTGCTATGGATGAATATGTTGATAGTGATGAGAGTGATGATGAAGATGATGATGCTGATGAAAATAATGAGGATGAAGTTGAAGACAAGGACACAGAAATAAAATACTCAGGAAAGAAACTGGTGATGAACTATGACGAAGGTGCAGGTGTTGAAAAGGTATTTCAAGAACCAGAACAATTGTCTACAGTATTAGATGATGGTAAAAATTTGGTTGTAAAAATAGAGGTAAAAAATAACCAAAATGAAGGATCCTTGGCAAACAGAGATGATGTGAATGGAAGTGATATAACTGTAAAAAGGAGGAATAAAAATAAAAAAGTAGGGATGAAAAATAAAAGGTACAGGTTGTTAGACGTCAAGAAATTTCCTAGCTATGAAATTGGACCTGTAAGAAGTACAGGTAATGTTTTGTCATACAAAAAGGTTCCAAAAATGGCTTTTTGCCCAAAGGAGGTCAAGAGGATAATGGAATCAGGTGTACTTGCCCTGAAAAATGCACAGTCCCATACAATGCGAAAAATTATAGTGTTTTCTTCTCTTGGAATAAGACATGGATGTGAAGATATGTATGAATTGGACTTCAACTGTTTCAGTATTCTAAGGAGAGGAGAACCTTATGTATCTCAACAAGATCCTGGGGTACATTATCCTTATCATTAAAAACTTTATTATTATGTATGCATTTTTTTCAATGTTTTGTCTGTATTTAGACACTTGACAGGAGAACAAGTTGAATTTTATGCTCTTATTGAGTAGCTCTGTCATACATGCTATATCATAAATGTAAATTGGTTTGTGTCGTGTTACAAACATTGTTTGACTATGTTTTGGCATCTTGATGATTGCTTTAGACTTTTGACTAGATGACTTTGGTTGAGGGAAGTTGTCTATATGTTTTCTCTCCATCAAGTATGACTATGTTGACAAATACATTGCTCTAGCCTCTGTGAAACTGTACCTGGATACTAATTGTGCTAGATTCATTGATTCATGTACCATTTGCTGATACGTTCAAAAGATTTCCTAGCAGGGCTTACAATCATTTTTTTCAAACAAATGTGAAAATATTTTATCATTTAAATGCTGCAAGTTTTGGGCTTATTTCTCAGGGTTTGTAGCAAGTGCCTTCTAAAACTTAATAAAAGTTTGATGGTAGATGAGTCCTTGAAAGATTTTTGAACAGGTATGACTTAATTTCTATCTTGAATTTGCAAGAAAATGAATTTTTGGATTATGGAAGCTGGCATTGTTTTGTGGTATTCATTTTTGGTTGCTTGTGCCATTTCCAAGTTCTAGCCATATTAAAATTCTTTGACATTAACCCTACAGCTAAGTCAGATATACTTTGTATGTTTGTGGAATATAAAATATAACATACTTTCCAGGAATGCCCTATGCTACAAGAACATGATGAATTTGTAATAAAACCTATTTCATGTACACCTTACATGACTTGGCCATAAAAATAGGCCAATTTCTGGGAGGCGGAGAACATTTTTGTAAATTGTGTAATATAGGGGGATTCGCTATTCACGAGTTCTCTTCATTCAAAGAGCCTCATGGGGCGAACTGCCCTATACTACCTCAATGGAACATCAGCGAGAGTTTCAGAATCCAAAAGAGCAGGTCACAGAGATTTTATGGACAGACTATCAAGCTCTCGGCCAAAGGACGATAGCGCAGAATACGGATGACAGCGCGGCGTACTGGTGTCCTAGAGGCGCGCTGGCATCTCGTAGGGACCAAGAAGCAAGAATGTCTCAGAAAATGGCTAAGTGATGACTTACACTCCAATCACTGAGAACCTCTAGAATGCAAGAAAGCAATATGAAGTAATAAGATTGAAATGGAATAGAGACGATAAGGAGAAGAAAGGAAATACTTACGAGTGTGTGAGTGATGAACCTTCCAGCTCATGGGTGTCTTCAATACCTGCACACAAGAGGGAGAGAGAAAGTGTTGGGGCTGTATAGGGTCCTGTCTCAGTCAGACCCCGTTTTGGTGTTCCCACCTCCACGGATAGCCAGATGGATGGAGAGAAAAGTAGAAATGAAGTAAAGAGCACTAAAGCACTACAAAATAGTGTTATGCTACTCAACCAAGTAATAGAGGAGAGGAGTGAAAGCTTACCACCTCCACCAAGAGCAATCAAGGCTAATGGGGGAGAAAATGAGAGGAACTCAAGCCTTTGCTGCTATGGTGTTTTGTTCCACACTTGCTCTACTGAAGTGGTGGAGTGTTGATGTTGCTGCCGTGAAGTGTAAAGTGTTTGGAGATTGAAGAGGTGGTGAAGAAGCTGCTTAGAGCTTGAGAAGAACTTGTGAATGAAGTGGAGAAGCTCTTAGAGAGATGTGAAGAGATGTGTCGAAGATGGTAGAAGATGAAATGCATATGGAAGGAGTGAATTTGAAGGGGAGATGAAGAAAACGGCCATATTCGGGTCGGTTGGCTGAGGAGGGCATTACAAATCGACCCCCAATGGGAAGTGTAACGCCTCTGCAGACTCCAGATGCGAGAATCTGTCAGGGACGTAAGCGTGCCGCGTGGGCATCCCTGACAGAAATGCCTCCACTGACGCTCAAAATAGGTGCCAAGTGTGATGCAAGCAATAGGCTTAGGTGGAATTAAGCCTCCGAACTTGGTTTTCTAAGGTGGGTAGAGGCAAAAAGGGGATTTGCACATGGGGTGCAAATTCACTCTTATACATTTTGCCCCCACTTTAGCGAGCACTAACACTAAAGAAAGAGTAGGGTTAGAAATGTATACCTGAACCATTGAGGAAGCAGATTGCGATCTGGCAAACTCGAGAGTGCAAGGTCAAAAGAGGACTTCATAATTCCATGGAACTATGAAGCTGAAGAGAGAGCATATACTCAGGATGAAGAAGATGCAGATCTTTGATCCGGTATATACAAGAGAGAAGAGAAAGATAGAAATGAACAAAGCACGTGGTGAAAGCAAAACCCGCTTAGGAGTAGAACCCAAACCATAAAAGAGGTGATAAAAGCAAACCTCGCTTGAGGAGGAGAACCCGTATCACCAAAAAGCGTGTGGTGAAAGCAAAACCTGCTTAGAAGTAGAACCCACACCACAAAAGAGGACTGATAAAAGTAAACCCCACTTGAGGAGGAGAACCCGTATCACAAAGGAGGTGATAAAAGCAAACCCCGCTTGAGGAGGAGAACCCGTATCACAAAAGAGGTAACAAAAGAAAACCCCACTCGAGGAGGAAACCCATATCACCAAAAAGTGCGTGGTGAAAGCAAAACCTGCTCAAGAGTAGAACTTGCACCACAAAAGAGGTGATAAAAGCAAACCTCGCTCGAGGAGAACCCGTATCACCAAAAAGTATTTAGAGTTCTATAGGTTCTCGGTCTTGTAGAGCAAGTAAGAAGACAGTCACATAGATCATCAATTGAAAGGCTTTCAAAGGGGTCCCTCGGGAACCTGGGATGAAAAAAGAGGGGTCCATTCAAGGGACGCATTGTTTGAAAAGCGAGGTCTAGTCAGAATGCCCCCAAGCTATACGCAAAGTTATGAAATAGGTCTAGTTGGGCTGCCCCCAAGCTAGATACCAATGAATTTGTTTAAGAGAAACGCTTTCAAAGAGGTCCCTTGGGAACCCTTCAAAAGAGAAAAGGGATCCACTCAAGGGATGCTTCATTTTAAAGATATAGAGAGAGAGGGGGTCCTTAAGAAGGACACACATCTCCGGAATATGTTATCACTGCACCAATCATACAGGGGAGGGGAACCATACAGGATTTTTAGAACATGATAGAGGTAAACCTCAATATCACTTGTCAAGCAAAGAAAAAGAAGGTGCGTTAATCAAACGGGAGTTTGATGGCACCTGAATCACGAAGTTGTATTTTATCCTTCAAGGCCCTACATTCACTAGTGGAATGGCTAGGCATTTGATGGTACAGACAGAAAGAATAATGCTTATGAGATTTTTTACATGTAGGAGAAGGAAGAGTAATTAAGCAGGCTTTTAGAAGCCGCAACAAAATACGCTCTTGTTCAGATAAGGGATGAGGAGTAGGAAGCAACCCTTTCTCTTGTGCAGAAAGGTTCAACTGCTCATAGCAAGAAGACACGGAGGTAGAAGACAAAAGAGGATCTACATGGAGAGTATTATTCCGACAGAGGGGATTATACTCCTTTATGGGATCGCCATTATCTTTCTCGATAGGATTGTCAACATTAACCTCCTTAACATAAGTATGATCATCTTCCTAAAAGGAGGATCAACACCAAGAACATTACAGTTTGCATTGACCTTACCCCGCGATACAGAAGAGTAACCATCTTCGATAGCGCGTGTGAATGATGCCATTGGAAAGTCTAAGTGGATTGGATCGACTTTATACTCTTGAACGAAGGAATTTGTAAAGTCTAGAGGACCCCAATCATCACCAAGACATGTGTTCTCTTGAGAAGATGTGGAAGGAACACACTTAGGACTCCTTGCTTCAGAAGGATCTTCCTTAGGGACATTTATCTCTAGAGTATCCTTTGTAGATATTGCTGGAGTAAACATCGACATACTAGAAGACACTGAAGGAATAAGAGTAGGAACAACTAAAGCTCGACCAACAACGACCATCTCACATAAGTGCATAGCCTCAGGGTCAACCTTGATTGTGACTACTTTATTGTTACCAATGAACTTAATAGACTTATGCAAGGTAGATGGGACTGCACCCATAGCATGAATCCACGGTCTACCGAGGAGAAGGTTTTAAGGTAACTGTTCTAACATAACATATACAAGGGTAGGTATGGTAACAGGTCCAAGCTGCAAAGGTAATACTATTGTACCTAGAGCTTGTCGCCCAACATTATTGAACCCATGAATGACAACAAAAGAAGTATTAATAGAAGATGAGTCAACATTAATCTTAGGAAATAGATTGTGATGTCCCCATCCTAGTCAGCGCAGCTGGATATGTGGTTAGCCTATTATTTCGATCCTCGTAGGCTGACAGATGTGTGCAGAGGATCATTTGAGGCAGTCACCCAGTGTTCTGGAGCTTCATTGTTGCAGTTGTTTCAGGTTGGGCCTTCGCAGAATCCTTCAGAGTGGTTTTTCAGAGACTTTCTATTTTTAGAAAGTCGAACAGGCGGAAGCTGCTATTTTGGGCAGGGGACTTGGTTCAGCTGTTTAGCTCAGAGTCGACCCAGTTCATCAGTTTGACGGTCAGATGGACAAATAATGGAGTATTTAATGGTTTAATGAATAATTAATATTTTTGACTTTATATTAAAGTCACTTTATTAATTATTTAAATATTTAATTAAAATGGCATATTATAAAGTATTTATTATACTTTATAATAAAGTGAGATATTTGATATAATGAATTATTATTATTCATTAATGAGATGCCATTTAATTATTAATGAATTATTATTATTCATTAATGAGACGCCATTTAATTATTATTTTGTTCCTAAGTCAAAAAGGACGAATTTGATCATTTAATTAAATGATTATTAAAAAGAGTCATTGGGTCGAATTTTTCCAAGGAGCTATATATTCACAGGAAAAGACAAATCGAACTCTTATGATTTGACTATTCAATTTGTCTTCTATTTGCTCTGAGCATTGAAGTTTGCAAAACCTAGGGTTTCAGCAGACGAACGATTTTGGAGAACGATACCTCTTCAGAATCTGGCATACTGAGACTGTGCAATACCAGTTGAAGATTGTCTTCTTGGTGACTTCACACAGAGGTTACAGATTGAGCTTATTGATTGATTCAGGCAGGGTTTACAGAGATTAATCATTAGTGGTTTGAGGCGACTTCACAGAGTTCTTTTCTTAGGGATCTGGCACTATTTTCCATAAAGCCGTACTGTATTAATTGCTATTGCTATACAGGCCGTACAGTTGTACCAGCAAAGGGCCGTACTTTCTCAACAGAAGAAATCGCTTGGGTTTGTGACTTCCAGTCTTTTGCAGTGAGGGCGCCTAGGGTTTACAGAGCTCCAGCATCATTTTTCAGAGCCTGAAGATTGTGATCTTTCCTCAGCCGTACATTTCTTCTTATCTTCTGAAGGCTGCAAGTAAATCAGGTTCCATAGAAATTAAGTTGTATTTTCCTTCATATGTTCATTTTATTTATTGTATGTACTCAGGAAACTCAATAAAGTCAAGCGCCTACCTCTTCTGAGCAATTTCAAATCATATTTTATTGCCTTAGGATTTTTAATGAATTTTTAAGCATTTATTAAGCAAATCGCAGCTTCTTGTTTATTCTCAAAAACCTCAAAAAAAATACAAAACACACCAAACTTTCAAAAATCAGCATTTCAGTTAGGGTTTCGGGGTTGAGAATCACCTGGATTCTTACAGTGGTATCAGAGCACAAATTTCCTGCCATCCTGTGCTTTTTTCAGTGCTTTTTCAGAATACAGAGTGCTTTTTGGTTGCTTTTTCATGAGTAGAGACATTATTCATTATACCAAGGGTACAGGAACAGGTAGAGCCGAGGATTGGACAGGTCCACCTATTCCTAAAGGTGAGACAGCGTCAGGAGTATTGGGTATTCACAGATCTAGCTCCAACAGCAGCGAGAACAGTGTTGCAACCCTAATGGCAGACCGTGAGATCCCTGCAGAGACACATAGGGATTCAGGGAAAGCACATGCAGAGGGTGATATCACTGATGAGGAGTTTAGACGCAGGCACGACAACATGATGGACATGATGTCCCAGTTGATGGGCACTATTAGGCAGTGTACTCCATCACAGCCACATTATATTCAGATCGGACAGTCGAGCAGGACTGTAGGAGTGGACCAGCCTTTGGCATCAGCACCACGACAGCTATCACCGATCTACCATGAGCGTAGGCCTGGACAGCCTACATTCTTACCCAGAGAGACCCCACCTCCGACTCCAGGGGCAGAGCAGCAGGGGCATCACCAGGAGTTTCAGCCGCATAATGGCATGTCAGTAGCAGATGTGACTAGGTTTCACGGTGAGTACCTATCATTGGCACCTGAGATCAGGCAGGCATTATCTTTTCATGAGTTTATGGATGTACATAAACCTAGAGGAGGAGGCAGATTTGACTGTAGAGCTCCTCAGCACCAGCAGCCACAGCCACAGGTGAACAGGGACTTGCAATACGCAGTCAGCAAAATCACCTTGCCATACTTTGATGGGTCTGATAAGACATCAGCGAGGTCGTGGGTCTAGAAATTGGACAACTATCTATCACTGAGACCTATGCAGGAGGACGAGGCCATTAAGTTTGCTACTTTGCATCTTGATGGGCTGGCGTATGATTGGTGGCATCATGGCATGTACACACTTGGCCATCATGCAGTTACTACCTATCGGGAGTTCACTAGCAGGCTCATAGAGCGTTTTGATAAGAAAGATCCAGAACTCTACTTCAGAGAGCTAACTCAGCTCAGACAGACAGGTAGCTTGGATGCGTATGTCAGCGAGTTTCAGAAGGTTGCAGTCATGGTGACAGGCATCTCAGAGTGGAGACTTGTTATACTCTTCGTCGAGGGTTTGACAGAGCCTATGAGAGGTTGGGTCAAGGCATTTGATCCTTCCACCGTTCAAGAAGCCATGAGGAAGGCTCGGAACATGGAGCTTGCAGCACCTCGCAGCAAGTTCAATTCAGGTTCGACACCCTACACGAGGCCTAATAGGTCTTTTGATAGGAATAGGCCCTTTGACAGGAGGAGGGATCAACCGGATCCTAAGAGACAGAATGCACCACCCTTTGACAGAGAAACACTGAACGACTTGCGGAAGAAAAAGTTGTGTTTCTGGTACAAGGCACCCTACGATGAAAAACATGTATGCCCACTTCGTCCCAAGGTAAAAAATAATCAGATGGAATGGTTTTATGAGGGCGAAGAGCAATCTGATCTGTCAGACCAGCGAGCTGATTCCGAGCATTCAGACGATGACAGGTCCGAAAATGAGGGTGAAAACGAAGGAGGAAGGAAGCTACAGGAAGCACACTTGACTAGCCTTCAGAGAGATGGGTCATTTAGGCTTCGCGGGCTTCTAGCAGGTCAGAAGGTGATCACATTATTGGACACGGGTGCCACACATAATTTCATTGATGCACGGTTGGTAGAGAGACGTGGTATTCAGACAGAGGAGTTTGAGGGTATCCGAGTTAAGGTGGCGGATGGGTACACCCTCAAATGTGACCGAAAGATTACTGATCTTCCGATGCGACTGAACAACTATGAATTCAAGACTGAATTCTATGTTGTTAATATGGGAGATACTGATGTGGTGTTAGGGATGGCATGGTTGCATGATTTGGGTGAGTTCACACTCAATTTGCGAGACATGGAGATGAAGTTTAAGGTTGATGGGAGACCTCATGTCATCAAGGCCATTAGAGATAGTAATCTGAGGATGGTTTTGTTCAGATAGATGGAGAGACTCATTCGTCATGATATGGTTGACTGGGCGACATAGTGCATGTTGATGCCAGCTCAGCAGGAGCAACAGAAGGGTGAGTACCACCCAGACATTCAGATACTGAGGACTAAACACTCCAAAGTGTTTAGCGACATTCCACCTAGTAGACCACCAGATAGAGGCACTGAGCATATCATTGAGTTGGAGGAGGGCACAAAGCTCGTTATGATCACACCCTACAGGCATCCGAAATGACTCGAGGATGAGATAGAGAAGACCATCAATGAGTTGTTAGCTATGGGACACATTAGACCTAGCAAGTCACCTTTTGCTTCATCGGTTGTATTGGTGAAGAAGAAGGATGGATCACTACGGATGTGCATAGACTACCAATAGCTCAACAAGAGGACAATTAAGAACAGGTACCCTATACCACGCATCGATGAGTTGATTGATGAGTTACATGGCGCTATCTTCTTCACGAAGATTGATTTGAGGTCCGGGTACCACCAGATTCAGATGAGGGAGTAGGATATTGAGAAAACCGCTTTCAGGTGTCATTGCGGTCACTTCGAGTTCTTGGTTATGCCCTTCGGTCTAACCAATGCACCTGCCACCTTTCAGGCTACTATGAACAGGGTTTTCAGTTCTTAGCTACGGAGATTTGTATGGGTCTTCTTCGACGACATTCTGGTATATAGCAGGTCATGGGAGGAGCATTTAGCTCACTTAGACGCAGTTTTGGGTATCTTGGCTGATGAGTCTTTCTATGCCAAGGAATCTAAGTGTGAGCTCGGTATGGAGGAGTTGTTGTATCTGGGGCACATCATCAGTGCCAAGGGAGTGAGTATGGACCCTGAAAAGGTCCGAGCTATAGTTGAGTGGCCGGTACCTGAGAACCTTCGCCTTAGAAGGCTTCAGTGGGTTGTGTGCTTTTATAGGAGGTTTATTTGATGGGTTTCTCCACGTCCATGCACCTGCGATTTGACAAAGAAGGGGGCTTTACTTGGTCACCTGGTAGAGTGCTTTGGCGAGTTTAAGGTGATCATGACCTCATGTCCAGTGCTAGCATTGCCTGACTTTACGAAGTCATTTGATTTGTTTTGCGATGCTTCAGGAGAGGGCATTGGTGCCGTTTTGATGCAGGAGAGACACCCTATCGCTTTTGAGAGCAGAAAGCTTAGGGGTCCTGAGAGGTTCTACAACATTTACGATAAGGAGATGTTAGCCATTATACATGCTTTGGCTAAGTTCAAGCAATACTTGGTAGGCAGCAAATTCAGTGTTCGTACAGACCATAATAGCCTGAAACATTTCCTTGGATAGCGAGACCTAAAT
>VDFB02115458.1:0-15614 GCA_007258455.2 Sequoia sempervirens | reverse complement strand
TCTTCGGCAATTGTATTTCTAGCCTGGTATGAAACATGATATTGCTGATTATGTATCAAGATGTCTTGAATGCCAGCGAGTTAAAGCTGAGCATCAACATCCCGCTGGATTATTGCAGCCACATCTCATTCCTGAATGGAAATGGGATATTATATCCATCAATTTTATTGTAGGGTTACCTACGTCATCACGTCGACATGATGCCATTATGGTAACTATTGATCGTTTGACTAAAGTAGCTCACTTTTCACCTGTACGTTCATCATATAATGCTTCATCTGTAGCTAGAATTTTCATGGAGGACATCGTTAGATTGCATGGGATTCCTCGTAGGATCATATCGGATAGAGATCCTGTATTTACTTCAGCCTTATGGACTTCCTTGCAATGTGCATTAGGTACACAGTTGAACTTTAGTTCAGCCTATCATCCTCAAACCGATGGTCAAACTGAAAGAGTTAACCAAATATTAGAGGATATGCTTAGGATGTACGTAATGGACCAACAATCACGTTGGGAGGATTACTTGTACTTAGTAGAATTCGCTTATAACAACGGATACCAGAGTTCCATAGGTATGCCACCATATCAGGCATTATACGGTCGTCCTTGTCGAACTCCTTTGAGTTGGGATTGACTTGAGGACAGAGTGTTACTTGGACCTGAGATGCTTCGAGATATGGAGCAACAGGTTGACCATATTAGAGAGCATTTGATTGCAGCTCAGGATAGGCAAAAGAAGTATACCGATGTGCATAGGATCGATCGACAGTTCGTTGTTGGTGATAGAGTATTTCTTCGAGTGCGACCGCGAAAGAGTCCAATCCATTATGGAGAAGGCTCTAAGCTTGCACCTCGTTTTGTAGGACCATTCGAGATCTTAGAGAGAATTGGTCTCATGGCATATCAACTCGCCTTACCACCCAGTTTGTCTCGTATTCATGATGTTTTTCATGTGTCAGTACTTAGACCATATCATCCTGACATATCTCATGTACTTGATTGAAATGCGTTACAGGTAGAGGACGGGCAGCTGGCTTTGGAGCCCGTGGCCATTCTTCAGCACCAGACGCTCAGTCTCAGGGGTTGAGATTTTGATCAGGTGAGGGTCCAATGGGATCCTAGCCATGAGGCTTCAGCTACCTGGGAGGATGCGACACGCATGAGGGAACTTTATCCCTATCTGTTCGCAGGCTTTCAGGAGCAAGCCTGATCCTAGGGGGAGAGGATGTAGTACCCCTCCGATTATGCTTATGTTTTATGTTGATACTTTTTCATATTGTTAGACTTATGTTGTTTTTGTTGGATACTTGGATCGCTGATTTTGAGCGATGATGGATTATTGTGTGACATGATGATACTCTGTGTGATGTTTATTGCTTTCAGACTTGATTTGATTTAGTGTAGATGTTTACTTTTAGTTGTTTATGGATATGTACATGCTTATGATGGACTAACAATATTTATTGAGTTAGTTTTCTGTGAGTGTATTGGTGTGGAGAACAGAATCGCATCACTCGCTTGTGAGTGCCCTGCGATATCTGTGATTTTCTCCGCACGGTGTGCTTATTTAATGTTTTATATATATACATGTATGCATGTTGTTTGCTTGGTTGCAGGATTTGCAGGTACATGACACCGACTCCACCTGTGTAATCAGGTCTGAGCATGTCAAGACTCAACGGAAAATGTTGAATGGGAGATAGTAGTTAGGTTTATCCTAGTCCAATCTCTAACCTTAGTCATAGTACTTAGTCAGTTTTCAGTTTGACTCGTGGGTTGTAATGTGGTTCTGTTGGTTAAAACATTTTTGAAAAGGTCAATTTGCTTATGTTTTAAATGTTAGTTATTGTGTTTTATTTATTGTTATTTTAATTAATATTTAAATAAGATTGAAATTTATTTACTTCATTATTTAATATATTAGTTAGTTTATTTAGTTAAATAGTTGGTCTTAACATGATTTAACTATTTAATTAAATAAATAAATTAATTAGATTAAATTATTAAGTGCATAAATTATATTTTATTTAAATGAATTAGAAAAAAATAAAAATTAAATAAGTTGCATGTGATTGAAAGAAAATTGAGTTTTAAATTTTAAATTTAATAAATTAAATAAATTGCATGCAAAAGTTAATTGGCAAAATTTGCCGAGAAAGAGAAGATATTTTGATAACCTCTTCTCGACAAGTGTGCCAGTGCTTTTATGAGGTTGTTGAAATTTGGTTACGGGGAGGTTATTGTGGATCTCGGGAAAATTGACAAAGGCTATTCAATTTCCTCACGGGGAAACTTTCTGTGTACGGGCAAAATATCTTTACTGTGAAAAAATTTATATTCTTAAGATTTGTTATCTCTCTGGGGTTGTTATATCCTTTGTGGAAGTTATCTTGCCTGGGAGATTTGTTTGGTTGGAAATCTTGTGGATCTCGGGATTTTCTTGGAGAAGCTTTTGGGGATTTACTTTCTACAGGTAAGGGGTTACATTCTTCAGGCAGTTATTCTAGGTATTTCTCTTGTAATATTGGTTTCTTGATTTAATTGTAAAGAAAATTTACTTGATAGAATTTCAATTTCTTGCTGTTTGATTTTGGAAAAACTTTCTGTATACATCTTATTTGCTTGTACAAATTTCAAGAATTTAGGCAAGTTTAGAAAGAAAATTCAAAACAAATTCTTTAGAAAAATCTCTGTGAAAGTTTTTAGAAAGATAATTGGGGTATGTTGAAGAAATTTTTTAAAAAAAAAAAAATTCCCTTTTGAACAACTGGGTTGTTTTGAAGGATTTTATATTAGTTAGTTTAATTGTCTGTACATGTGATTTATCTGTTAAAATTTTTTACCAGTTATCAATTCTGGAAAAAAAAAAAAAAAACCGTCGTACGGATTCATTTGTATAGAAATGAAATTTAATTAATTATTCTTGTATTTAAAAAAAAAAATCTTTGATTAAATGTAAATGTGTTATTTATTTTATTTTATTTTTAACAAAATATTCGCTGTACGCGAATTTTGTAATGCATTATAATTTTTAAAAAAATAAAAAAAAACAAATCGTGAATAAATATTCACAGCGCCGAAGACGGGCGAAATTTAAAAATATATATAAAATTTGCAGGGTTTGGGGAGGGCCGAACCCTCCCCTCTCCCTTCCAGAGGAGGCGCAGCCCCACGGCTGCGCACTGCAGCCACCAGGGCTGTGCTCGGTAGCCCTGGCCGGGGCCTTCACAGGCCGTGGGCTGTTGCGTCAGGGTGGGGGTTTTTTTTTCCCAATATGATCTTTATCAACTTTGTTTTTTTTTAAAAAAAAATAAAAATTTCATTTCGTTATGTTTAATGCGATTTTTTTATTAATTAATATGAGTTTTATTTTAAATAATATATGTATTAGTAATATATATATATATATATATATATATATAATTATTTATATATATATTTATTTGAATGTTGTAGATTTTGTGGAAATAAATGAATTTAAAATTGTATATATATGTTATTTCTTTTTAAATTATAATGTTTTTTAAAAATTTAAGGAAATAAAGGATGAGAAATTATAGCAAATAATATAGTGTGAAATTGTGAAAATCAGCAAGATAGAATATAGGAAGTAGTAATTTTCTTGTTTAACAAAAGATCTATAATTAAGACAATTTACAAATATGTTTATTTTCAAACTGATACACATGGATTTAGTATATCCAAAGGATAGTTGTGTATTTTCATTTTGATTTAAATTGTTTTATTTCTCCTTGAGAATGGGCAAAACGGGAAAAACAAGTCTTCCAGATTAACTGATAAATGGGGGGTTGTGTTTGTAAGTTTAACATTTCTTGTGAAGTCTAGGGATGTGTACATGGCTTTTTCTTGGTGTTTAACACCTGTGATATGATTACTGATTGTTGTATGTTTGATCATGGTTGGTCATTTTAGAGATTTTTGGTTATATGTACATTTTGTAAACCCTAGAAGGAAAAACATAGATACCCGTGTTATGTTTAGGGGAGTGGCTAGTTGTAAGGGCCGACACACAAAGTGGTGTCAGGGTAACTTACAATTAGTTAACTAAGTCAGTGATAACTAAATGACATTGTAGATTAGAATTAAAACTCTTAACAAGTTATGTATGCCTCGTTTATGACTCATAAGCTACTACAGTTATGAGTATAAGTCGAGAAGGCCTGGAATGGCAAAATCGTTGTCTCGTTTCCTTAAGGGACATTCAATTCCGCAACTGCATGCAATAGGGGCCGGGTTTCATAAGAGGTTACCAGGGTAACCCAAGGATTGGGGGCCGGGACCTAGGAAGAAACACCAAGGTAACCATTGCATCGTTGTGATGACACTCCACCTAGAATAACAGTTAAACCTTGTGTTTGCATTTCAAATCAATTGTCAAATTTGGAAGCAATGTAACCAACAGTATTGTATGTACTAGTGTCTAGGGTTAGTAGATTTGGTCTAGGTAGCCTTATTACTATCTCCTAGCACGGGGGGTGGACCTACAGGTACCACATGGTTGGGTGGAACGTGCACCTTACTCCGTTGGGTCCCCAGTTTGTTCGTTGCATTGAGCGCTTCACGATGGAGAGCTCGCACATGGATTCCTTCTATTCTTTCATCATTGTATATTGTAAACTTGAAATGTAAAATTATCCCTCAAATGTATAAGAGGTGATTCTCTGTAAAATTGTATCTATTATTTGAACTATCTCATCAGATGGATGAGTATTGTAACATCATATCAATGCAATGTATGGAAATGTATTTGTACTTTATTATATCTTGAATGGGAATTTAAATTATTATGCCATGTTTATTTTATGTTATGAATTATTAAGTGCAATGCGAAATACTTAAGTCACTTATGGAGAACTTAAAGTAGTGTAACGTCATTTAACCTAAGAATGTATGCAACTAATTAACATAATATTAATACTTTAAAAAAAAATTATTACACCTTTATATCACTTTTGCAACATTCTTAGGTTATTTAGACGGGGCATTACATTGAAAACATCTATAACTTTCAAAAAGTCTATTTTTTAATTCTAGTTCATGTGTCATCACATTCTATGCTTCATATACTATAAGATTTGAAAAATATAATTGAATTTCATGAAGTTTTGACCAAGCTAAGGTGGTCGACATAAAATTTTTTATATTTTTAAAGTTGTAATAAAAAATCATACCACTATTTACTTGGAAAAAAATTACAAAAAATATGCATCACATTGGGATATGATTCCTCTACTTTATACCTCCAAAACTCTATAAAAACATATTATCATTTTATTGTGGTTATGGTTAGACGCATTGACTCATACTTTATTTTTTCCCTGAAATTTAAGCAATTAACAGATTGAATTTCAAATTTTCGAATTAAATATATATATATATATATATATATATATATATATATATATATATATTTTAAATAAAACCTAGTAGTTTAGTAATTAGATTCAATTTCTATAGATTCTATTCTTACATATTTTTAAAATAATATATAGATAACTTATTCAAATTTTACATCAAGTTTCCTAACTCTCATTTCTTTTGAATTTTTGCCACTTATACCTACTTTTCCATGATGATCCTCGCATTGATACCCATCTTTTACTAGAATCAATCAATGAAATTTGATATTTTTTACTTTCAATTTCCTATGAAAATATGATATTTTTTAATTTCAATTTCCTTGGTATGGACTAATTTTGAATCCGTTCTACTTGTGACCATTTTACTTACTACTACTAACCCATAAACCGCATGGATAATAATGCTTTTATTTCCAAAATTATGGACTAAATACTATTTATAAAAAGTATTTATATATTAAAGATCTTTCTTTTTGAAAAATCATTAGTGATAACCATCATAACTAATATTCAAATAAGAAATAATCACAATAAATAATATGAAAGTAATAAATTATCTAGTACCACATAAGCATTGCAACAAATATGCCATCCCTAAACTTATGGACTAACTTTTTTAAAGAATATTTTTTTATTCAATATTACTAATTAAATTTTTTATTCAATAATAGTAATTAAAGGGATCACTAATAACTCTTTAAAAAATGAGAATTCTTTAATGTTCCATACTTTTTATAAATATTATTTAATCCACAACTTGAAGTTTACCATGTATTAGTATCCATATCTATCTTAAGGTAATTAAATAATAATCAATCAATTGATTGATTAACCTAGAAAAAAACATCAAATATAGATGTGCATCTAGGCCTAACAACTATTAAACTAAAATGCATATAAAATTATATCATGTACCTTAAACTTTGGAGAGAAATCATTATTAGTAACAAAACTAATTATTTAAAAATTTAAATTGTATTTAATTTTGCAAATGCAATTCATTAAGAAAATTTTTACTAAAAAATCATTCTCCTAAGGTTATTAACGCTATATGTAAGATCATGATGGATCAAAAGTGGCAATATTATGGGTATTTGTAGGGTATGTGGTCGAGGACTTTTTTTTACCCAAAATTGATGAAACAAAAAAGGTTTTAGGAGGAGATTCTCAAATTTCCACCAATATAAATTATGCTTTGAATCTGAATTTAATAAAATAATTAATTAATTTTTTATTAGAATTACTACTAAAGTCCCATGGATAGGCCGATTGAAAACATCTACAACTTCTCACACTTTAAGATCAAGCATTTTTTTTTGAATCAAAACATGCAGTATCACATCTCTATGCTTCACATACCTAGGATTAAAAAACCAAAAAAATTAAATTTCATGAAGTTTTTACCAAGTTAAGGTAGTTAGACATATGATTTTATATTAAAAAGTTAAAATATAAAATTACAATTAATTATTTACTTCTGGAAAAAAATACAAAGAAATATACATCAAGAATCCGAAAGCCTATCCTATACTTATATATAAAATATTATAAAAAAATATTATCATTTTATTATGGTTAGGTGGCCTATTACGTAGTGCCCTCCATTGCGACCTTTCAAGATTTTGTGTAAGTGTTTATTTGTGTTCTCATTGTTTAACTTATCTATGATAGTTCAAGTGAAATTAATATTAATTTAATTAAATTTGAAGTTGAAATAATGTGAATAAAATCAGAAGTAAAATTATAAATAATAAGTCGAAGTCATAAATATTATGTGTACGGATTTAATTAAATAATTAAGTTAATATTTGATTGGTTATCTCATGGGTTAATTGTCAAATAGGAGAAAATAATATGATTTAAAACAAAATAAATTTTAATAGAATGTTTTCTATAGTAAATAGTAAAAAGCAAAATAAAAGATAGAAAAGAGATAAGGTGATAAGATTTGGAACAAAGGTTAAAGCAAACGAAAAAAAATAGAAAAAGATGGAAAAAGCTAAAAGAGTGCTCATGCATGCCTTGCAACGGAAAATTGAAAACAGGAAACTCGTTAGTTTTATATTTTTTTTATTTTTTGGAAAGTTAACATGAATTTCAATAAATCATGAAAATAAAATTTGAACGGTTGTTAAAACGAGTGAAAATAGAAGCAAAACGCGGGAAAAGACAATTGCTTAAAACAAGTGATTTAAAATAAGTAAAAGGATAAGATTTCGAATTGATAAAAAAAAAAGCAAGTAAAGCAATTAAAAAAATATATATAATAATAAATAAAAATAAAATAAAATGGAAGAAAGGGGATTCGGAGAGAAAGCGATGCATGTTTTTTTTTTTGGAACTGAAGGTGGGAAGAAAACGGGCGATGTTTATGAGATTTAAGGAAGTTTTGGTTTTGGGGAGAAGGGAACTGGATTCTCAAAAAGAATACTTCGCTCTGCAAAAATAATTTGGGAAAGAAAATTACAGTTCTTGGCTTTGAATATTGCTTTTGAATTGAATTAAGCTTGGGTGATCAATTGTTGATCTTTGGAAGAAGGGTGTCGTATCAAATTCACTTGGAGAAAACAAATTGTACAGATAAGTCTTCACCTCTTGTTCTTATTTTCTTATATAATGATTTAGTCATACTGTTTGCAATTGTAGTGTGATTATTTGTTATGTTGGTTAGAATTTATGCACGAAATCGATAGGCTGTCTTGCTTTTGGTTATTTCGAAGAATTTATTATGTGTTCAGCCTCAATGCATCGACCCACAATGCTTGCTTCTCTGTGTTTTGTTTCCATAGAACTCAATCCTCCATCTTTCATTTAATTAATTCTTTGCTGGAATTAATCCCCCTAGTCTTGAATTTGACTTGTTTCTTTTACATGCTCAAAATGAACAATCCTCATTGAGTGGGCTTTTCAGTTAGTTCTATATGTTGAAATTGGCTGTACACAGCTATTTTTATGCAATTTTTCTGTGAGAATGTTGGCTGGTTTGAAAATTCTTGTAATGGTGTCTAGCTCATGGGTAGGCATTCGATTTTGTCCACTATATTTTACTGCGTTGCTTAGCATCTCCCATGCTACTTCCTGTCACTGCTTGTCTAGGAGTAGGCATTTTGGATTAGTTTCCTTTTGATCTCTATATTCCTAGAATTATATAGTCTTCTTATGCTTTTGATTCGCTGCCTTTATTCTGCACACAAATTCTATTGTCATTGGAACTAAGTCACTGCTGCCTCATTGATTATGCATTGAGTTTTAATTGTGCATGTGTGTTAATCCTTGCAAACTATAATATGTGCTACCCTTATCTACCTAGTTTAACTGGAGTTCGATTCGTTTCAATCTTTTGAGTACATAATATGCTATTTGAAATTCGATGGCTTGGGTTATGCTTTGCATCTCCTTGATTGTTGTTGATGTGCTCTCATTCCCGCAGCTTTCTTACAAGACTTAGGTTTAGAGTTGTTGCTTTTACTATATGTATGCTAGTCGTAGACAATATCCTTTTCTTCTATTGCATGCAAAAAAAAAAAAAAAACATTTCCAGTGCTTATCCTCATACTATATATTTCAGCTTCGTTTCAATGTCAATATTTATGCTTAGAGTCAGATCTTCTGTATTGTGATTTTATGTTTTTGTCTGGATGCTATGTATTGTAATGTTTAATCTATCACAGTTGCTGCACTTGAAAATAATTATAAAAAAACAAGAAGATGGCGATATTTCCAAATTTCAATCATCACTTGCTAATATACTTGGCAACCTGTCACTGTCACAACGTTTAGAGTGGAGGCATTGTACAGAATTAAGTAGGCTCCCTGAAACCATTGGCAAACCGTCACAGCTGCAAATTTTAGACTTGGATGGGTTAATTTAATCTCTCTGATTTCATTGTCCACCTGTCATAGTCGCGCACTTGAGCTTAATAGGAAGTTTAAAGGTTTTAAATAATCTCCTTGATTGCATTCTCAACCTGTCTAAACTGCAGCACTTGAATATAAGTTGTAGCATGATTAGGACCCAACAAAAAGAAAGAAAGCAGCGTGGATGGAGTACTTAGCCCATAAATATTTTGGATCCATAGGCGCCACAGGTTTAAGGTTGGGGAGTTTCCGTTATAGCCAGTACGAGAATGAAGGTCAACCATGCACACCAAATGATCAACTATAAATGTTATGCAATAAGGTTTACTGATGGGTGAGGTTTGTGCAGTCCTCATCCGCTACACCTGTATGTTGCGCGCACCTAGAACACAAGCAAAGCTTTCAATGGTAGGATGTGTTGTAGGGCGTTTCACCATTTCTTAGATTTTGGGAGCTTCCATGCAAAATCCCCCCTTTGTGCACACTCTGGTAACACTACATCTCATTCCCTGCGATGACATTTTGTTATGGCCCCCTATCAGACAGATCGGATGCCTTTCCTTTTTGTTGGTTGATGAATAGTATGTGTTTATGGCATATAGTGCTAGCTTTTAAGGAATCCTATTTGAAATACATTGCAGATATAAACTTATTTGTATATATAATTAGGTATATGGGTATATATGAGTATGTGTCTATGTGTTATATATATATATATATTTAAGTTCTCATGTATGAGTGTAGGTATTTATTTGTGTTTAGTAATCTATATATGGATAATGTTAGTAGGATGATGTTAAATTTAATAAATTTATTAATAGTTATACAAATTTAATTAAGTATGGAATTGAATAAAGTAATAGAGGTAGAATTTCTCTCTACAAGGGTGGGTTATAATACTTAGGATGGTTAAATTTGATTGATTGGTTCTTCATTTTTTTTCTTTGCATAATAAGAACTTAATAATATTGAATTGGTAGATTATAGGGTTTGATTTAATTTTGAAATTTCACATAGAATCTAGATCTTGGTTTATAAAATCCTATGATACGCTCCTCTTAAATATATTCTCTTTAAACTTACCTTAAGGGTCTTCTTTTGTTGACAAGGTTATAAGCTATTGATCTTTCAGAATAGTTATGTACTCATGCTATTTGCTAAACTTAAGAGAATGATCTCTCATGTTAATATCTTCTTTCGTGTTAAAAGACCTTCATTTCACACTCTAAGATATAATTATTAGAATTGGAAGTAAATACTTGAATGTGTAATTAAAAGATGATTTGTTGTGCATAAACATACATGCGGATTGCTTTGGTGTCTTTTCATTTAAATGATTTTACTTGGGTAGATATATCCTCTTTAGATGTTCTAAATTATTTTATTTTTATTTGAATAAATGGATTAATTGTATTCTAATGCTATTATTCTTAGGGTTGTGTGTTGAATGTATTTGTGGGTGTAAGGTTGTTTTTGGAGTGAGAAGTTAAACTGTGTTGATGAGATAAACCTTCTTGAATGGATCTTTTCTTTGAGTTGTGAGTTATAGTTGATTTCCTTTTTATGATTCCATTCTAATGTGGTATCCTTTGAGTTGAATTGGTTTTGATGGATCTCTTTCTCTTGGTGCGATTTTTTTTTGAGTAATCTAGATGTTGAAGGGAATTTTATCCTTGTGTTGGAATTATTGGGAAAAAAAGACTCTTGTTGCTTCTTTTTACCCTCGTTTGTGGGTTGTCGTCCTTTTGGGTTCTAGAGGCTTGAGATTATTGTCAATTGATGTTATCTCTTTATGTGCCCTTGATGTGGCAAGTGTTTTGATATCATGATTTTAAAAGGGTTGTACATGAATTGTTGAGACATTGATTATGTGTTTATAGCGAGATGGTTAATGCCTCGCATAGTTTGGTCTTGAGATTATTTGTTTTCGGTTACAGTACAACCCTTGCCTAGTTTGGTTTATGTTAGGGGTCTTAGGGAGAGTGGCTCTTCGTGGGCGCCAGCGCCTCGGAAGGAGGAAGGGCTCAGGATAACCCACGAAAGAGTAATTAAAAAAGTGATAACCTAAACAATAGAATTTAGGGGGATGGGTAGTAAAACACACAAGATAATTAAAACTAGATTCCTCGTCTATGCATTAGGGCTACCATAGACTAGTGATAGACTGAGAAGGCCGTGGTCGGTGAAGTTGTAGTCTCGTCTTCATGAGGGATTATCGCTCCTCGCGATTACAATCTCTATGCCGCCGGGCTTAGGGAGGAAGGCCGAGATCCATAGATGGGTGTCGGCGCCTCAGTTGGAGGAAGGGCCAGGAGAATCCCATGAGAGCTATGCGATGACACTCTCCACTAGACACCCTTGTTCTTGTTTCTTGTCGCCTCTGGATATTGCAATCTTTATGTTGTTTCAGATTCTTGTGCAAATGATTTATAGATGCTCTTTGGTGACTTGCTTAATTGTTATTGCTTGGGTTAAATGTGATGAGTTTCATAGCTTTATTGATTTTATTGACTCATGAATGTTGTTGATTATGTCATTGTAATCCTTGTTTTATGATACCTTTGTATGACGTTGAGTCTTGTGGTTCCCTGTTTGGATATTCTTGGTTGAGGTCTCTTCTTGTCAGCTCCTTAGCATGGGGGGTGGGTCTTCGGACCCACGTGGTCGGGTGGAACGTGCTAAGCACCCCATTGGGTCCCCAGTCAAGGATCGAGAGGTACAGATTGGAGCTGTTGCGCTAATTCCAGAGTTGTATCATTCTTTTCTATCATGTGGTTCTTGCCCATATTGGGAAACATGTTTGTATCATTGTAAGATTTGAACAATGTAAAGTAATGGAAAGGATGTGATGTAATATTTGTCATTGGTAAACCTTGTGTGGATATGGATCCTTATCAAATGTTATTCAAAGTATTGTATTTATAAAGTGAATGGTTCGTATTGATGGTTTTATATATAAGCTTTGTCATGGATTAGATTTGGCTTTCATTCTTTATCATTGATGTATGGCATTAAGTCTTGTAATGTATCCTCGTGTACCCCAAGGGACACAAATGATATTGGGTTTGTTTAAATGAACTTTCATGTAATAACTTTTGTGCATCCCATGCATGTTAGTTTTACTTAAAAAAATAAAAATTATGTGGTAATTGTTGCTTTAGTTGTCCTTTGGGGTTCGCATGACGGGCTACAAGACATACACCTACTCTTATTTTTTCTCAAGGAAATTTGAGGCCACCAGATTGAAATTTTAAATTTTCACCAAATATATTTTATTTATTTTCAATAAACCTAGTAGTTTAGAAACTACATTAAATTTCTTATAGATTCTATTCTTACATATTTTTCAAATAATATAAATAACTTATTCAAATTTTTACTGCTTCCTAACACTATTTTTTTTGAATTCGTCACTTTCATATTTGTTTTTTCCATGATGATCCCCGACATACCCTTAATTAAAAATCATTTAAAAATATTGTTATTAAAATTATTAAATGATCTCCATTTTTCTGTCAAATGCTCTTGATTTAATAGTCTCTGGTCGAATTGGAGGAATTGGCTAGGAAGTATATCAAAGTTCAATATATTTTGGATAATGCAATTCTTCGTGCACTTCAAAACTATAATTTCTTTGTTGGGGAAGGGTTTATTGGAGGGTTTTTTTTGAGGTTTTTTGTGTAGAAAAGGCAGTGCTTTGAAGATATTTTCGATGCCATTAGACTGGCTTTATAGTTTAACAATGATAATATTTTGTTGCATGCCTTAAGGAAACACCAGAGGCATACTTGTTCTCTGATGGAATTGGAAATCAAGGAGAAATATTATGCCCTAGCTTATCTCTGTGTGTTTGTTCCGCCTCCCCCATGCAATGGTATTCTTCTCGACCTTCAGCTTGGAGTCAACCCGCCAATTCGAGGAAAAAATCACATTCAAATGGCTCCAAGTCGGGTGCATAACAAAGCTCAGGCACATTCATCCTTGGTGGTTGTGTCGCGTCTAGTTTCTCAGTCTAATCTACAAAGAGCCCCTGTTCATAGCAGAAGAATTTTTGAGAGGGGTCTTCAATTAGCAGAGGGTTTAGAAGGATAGGATGAAAATTTGGTTAATGGGGGTCATTGAAAAGGTGAAAATGTTTTTAATGGGTTTTTCAAATTTTGTTGGGGCTTTAAATTTGTAATTAGTGGGTTAAGGCCACATTTGATGGGTTTCCTTCAAACTTTTATATAGTGATAGTATAAGTTTGGGATGGTGTTTTGGGCAGCATGCCTTATAATCTTTAGAATTGTAATGAATTAAACAAACTTGTATTTAATTTTAGGCTATAACTAGGTTTCTTATCGGGTTCTCCTCTTGCCAATATGCCCATTGAACCAGTTTATGTAATTATCTATTTATATATAATATTATTAGTGGTTCACCACTTTTCCTTTAATAAATATTCTGATATTAATAAGAAAAATTTTTATTGATGTTTAATTTCTTAAGATTGCAATTCATAATCAATTTCCAACTAAAAATATTGATGTGGAAACGTAAAGATCAATTTTTCATTCTATGTGAATGGTTCTTAATCTCCCATGCATTGCATTATCTTAAGATAATTAAATAATAATCAATCAATTCATTGACTAACCTAGACAAAAAAAGCAAAGATCAATTTCCCCTTTTATGCAAATGGTTGTTAATCTCACATGCATTGCCTTATCTTAAGATAATTAAATAATAATTAATCAATTGATTGATTAACCTAGACAAAAACGTCAAATATAGATGTGCATCTAGGCCTAGAAAATATTAAACTAAAATACATATAAAATTATATCATTCCTTAAATTTTGGAGAGAAATTATTATTATTAACAAAACTAATTATTTGAAAATTTAAATTGTATTTAATTTACCAAATGTAATTTATTAAGAGAAATTTTATTAAAAAATCATTCTCCTAATATTATTAATTAAAATCATTTTAAAAGAATTATTGTAATTAAAATTATTGATGAATAATTTCTTGAGATTGCAATTAATGGATACATTTCAAATATTGAGATGAACTATGGTTTTATTTTACATTTCCATAATCAATTTCCAACTAAAAATAATTGATTGTGGAATGCAAAGATCAATTTTCCATTTTATGTAAATGGTTCTTAATCTCCCATGCATTTCCTATCAGATAACAATAAAGAAGTGGACTATAACATGGGGTTTAAAATGTTGTACAATGCTCCAATTAAATGTAGAGATATAAAATTATTTCTTCACCAAGTTTAAGTGCTTTATAAGATCTTCAAGTTACATAAGTCAAATTCATATCTTTCAATGCACACATAGCTTTGCTTTAATTGATCTATCTATCTAATTATCCATAAAAATATATAAATTGATTTTCAAGCATCTCTGTTCATTACAATGTACTTGAAAAATCTTATCCTCAGTAAAATCATAAGTCAAAATATTCACCTCCCACTATAAACTAACCTCACATTATTCCATATTGAATTATTAACATGCTTTCCCTTTTTGACTCATTCAAACAATTGCAAATATTTCTCAACTATAACATGAGGTTTAAAATGTTATACAATGCTCTAATTAAATGTAGAGATATAAAATAATTTCTTCACCAAATTTAAGTGCTTTATAACATCTTCAAGTAATGTAAGTCAAATTCATATCTTTTAATGCACACATAGATTTTCTTTAATTGATCTATCCATCTAATTATTCATATAAATATATAAATTAATTTTCAAGCATCTCTGTTCATTACAATGTACTCGAAAAATCTTATCCTGGTTTATCTCCTACTATAAACTAAGCTCGCGTTATTCCATATTGAATTATTAACATGCTTTCCCATTTTTGACTCATTCAAACAATTGAAAATAATTCTCAATATTTATACTTTACATTGTATTAAAAAACCAAGTTTCTTCCTCCCTTCCCAGTAAATAGCCATTTGTGGTGGACCCCTATTAGTTGATCATTGCATGCATGTGCATGACATAGTATAGTATATTTTATGTTTGTATTTTTTTGAAAATAAAAAATTATTTGAATATAACTTTTTATGAATTGACACTATAATTTAGTTATTGATAAAATTCTAAAAATTGAAGTTACATGAGAAATTAATCTTTAAATCGTAAAATTTAGTTTGTTCCTTCAATTTTTTTGTGTCTATTTATAACTTGAAATTTTAGTGCTTGGATGTATTTCTTTCCAATTTTGATAAATGTATTTTTAAATAAATATTAAAAAGTGTGTGTATTAAAACATAATTCTTTCCATTTGACATCAACTTTCTTATTTTAATTAAAATGGAAAAAAAATATACCATCTCAATATAGATTCTTTTATCTAGTGC
>VDFB02115457.1:0-12201 GCA_007258455.2 Sequoia sempervirens | reverse complement strand
AATGCTTCAAATTAAATTGAGACATATAAGGAACTATTATATTGACTTTGATTCCAATCAATGGGAATGGGGTTCAGATAAATCATTCAATGACTATGACCTTGAGGAAACATTTAGAGAACTTGGTGAGCCTACTTTTGAGGAAAGGTTCAATAAAATGTTTAAAATTGGTCCCCCGCAAAACTTGTCAAATCCCAAACAAAAGATTCCTTTGAAAAGGGAAGCTTGGATCAAAAACTTCTGGGAACCCAATGAATCTACCTCTGTCTTTACCATATTTGCCTACACCGTGAACCTTTACAATTTTGATGATGGCTTACCCCTCGTATACCCGCAATTAATAGATTAGGACCAACAAGGACCACCAAGTTTAGACACATTCGAGAACGACGAAGCAATTGTTGAGTTCATGGGACTTCGTGAAGGAATACCAAGTGGGAATCATAAGGTTAGATTTTTCATAGAACTTGATAGTGCAACATACTTTGGTGAGGCTATCCTTTCCTCTAGTCACAAAAGTGAAAGTGAAAAAAATCAAAATAAAAAGAATAGGTCTTCAGGTGAAAACTGAAAGGCACATGTTGATCATGAAAAAGTAAAAATAAAGGATGTATCTGAAGGTGAAAACCTCTCTAAGGTGCCTGAGGATGGGGGATTGGACAGTCTCCCTATAGACTAAGAGAGATCATTATTGCTCTTAGAAGAGACAAAAGAAGTGAACATTGGGACGCAAGATAACTCTAAAATCATACAGCTTGTAGCATCTTTGACCATTGAGGAAAAATCTCTTGCAACATTATTTTCAGAGAGACAAGTTAATTTTGCATGGTCATATGTTGATATGCCTAGGTTGGACCTCAAGCTTGTTTTACACCACTTTCCATTAATACCAAATTCCAAACCATACAAATATAAGCTAAGGAAAATGCACCTGCAGATTGCACTTTTGGTCAAGGTTAAGCTAAAGAAACTCTTGGATGTGGGATTCATATGCTCTATTGATTATGAAAATTGGATATCTAATCTTGTTCCTGTCACAAAACTGAATGGTCAAATCAGAGTATGCATGGATATTAGGGATCTTAACAAGGCTTGTCCAAAAGATGATTTCCCTTTACCGAATATTGATTTCATAGTGGACCTCACTATTGGATACAAAATGTTATCACTTATGGATGGACTCTTAGGCTATAATCAGATAAGGATTACTCCTAAAGATCAACACAAGATATCCTTCACATGTGCCTAGGGAACCTTTTGTTGGAACGTTGTGCCATTTGGACTTAAGAATGCTAGAGATACATATCAAAGAGTCCTTGGCCCCAAACACCGCGCTGCGTTAGCGGCCCGGCCCGGCATTCATTTGGACGGAGAAAGTACGGCGAGGCTTGCAATTGCCTTTCTTGTGAAGTGCTACTTCCTGCTGGACGTACAGAAGGCCCGCAATCAATCTGTACATTCGTCACCCAACTAGCAGATAAGATTCATCCATTTCAACATTTATTATGAAAAGAAATTCCCTTCATTTGGACAAAAAAATGCCAAGATGCATTTGATCAAATTAAGCATCATCTATTGACTCCACCAGTTCTTATAGCTCTAATTGATGGTATACATTTGATATCGTATGTAACAACAACTACATCAGCACTGGGGGAATTGTTGACACAAAATGATAATGATGGGAAAGAATGAGCAATCTACTACATCAGTCATACCTTGGATATGAGTGAAACTACAACCGTATTGAATGAGCATGCCTAGCAGTTGTATTTGCAGCCCAAAAATTAAGGCATTACATGCTAAACCATAAGACAAAGTTGATAGCCAAAATTGATCCTCTAAAGTACCTTATTAGTAAAGCAACTCTAACAGGACGACTAGCTAAGTGGGTTATGATTTTAAGTGAGTATGACATTGAATATGTTGATCGAAAGGCAATAAAAATATAGGTGATAGCTGATCAACTTGTAGATGCACTAATGAAATTAGATCATCCTTTAATATTCGACTTTCCAGATGAATCAATCTTTGTCATAGAAACACCAACAACATGGAAATTGTACTTCGATGGGTCCTACACAATTCATGGTTCAGCAACTGGCATTTTATTCATCACACCTCAAGGGGATTTCATTCCTAAGTCATTTCGAATAGAATTTCTTTGCACCTATAATATAGCTGAGTATGAAGCATTACTAATGCAACTCTGGATGGAAATTAAATGGAAAACCAAGGATATTCAAGTTTATGGTGATTCCTAACTAGTGATCAAGCAAGTCAATGATTATTATGGTACCAAGGACAAGAATTTAATGCCCTACAAGTGCATGGTTGATAGTTTTAGATTGTACTTCGAAGCTATTACCTTTGAGCAAATACTGAGGACCCAAAACAAGGCAGCTGATACAATGGCAACAATTGGATCTCTCTTGGACATCCTTAACAATACATCGCAATATGAGTTCTTCGAGGAATAACTGTTGGTCCATGTCTTGGATGTCCCTAAAACTTGTGTGTGAACTTTTTGGTCTTGAATCCCCTCGTACAAAGACATTTACCACTATCTACATGACCAAATTATCCCTCCCGACATCTGCCAATCAACACAAAAAAATTATCCAACAAGCCTCTAGATATGCCATCATCAGAGATACCTTTACCGTCGTAGCCTATAAATCACCCTCCTCCAATGTCTCAACTCAAATGAAGCACAAATGACCTTACAAGAGGTTCACTAGGGTATATGCAAAGCTCATTTTACTAGTCCTACCTTAGCCAAAAAGCTTATGAGGACAGGATATTATTGGCCTACAATGGAATGTGATGCCTATTACTTTATGAACAAGTGTCACCAATGTCAAATTTATGGAGATCTTATACATGTGCTTGATCAGGCATTGCAACCACTTACATCACCATGGCCATTCTCTCAATGGGGACTCAACCTCGTAGGAAGATCCATCCCACCTCCACAAATGGGCATAAGTTTATCCTTGTTTCTACAAAATACTTTACCAAATGGATCGAAGCCATCTCGATGACCTATATTACTGGTAAGCAAATATCCAAATTCATTTTGAATTACATTGTATGCTGATATGGTATCCCTCAATCCATCATTATAGAGAATGGTCACCCTTTCAAGAATCAGGATGTCCGTGAAATTTGTTGAAAGTTCCATATCCAACACCATTTCACCACCCCATATTACCCCCAAGTTAATGGTCAAGGTAAGGCATCTAATAAGACTATCCTTAAAATCTTAAAAAAAGACTATTAATGATGCTAGTCATGACTGGTGTCTCAAACTCAATCCTGCTTTATGGGCCTACCATTCCAATATTTGTACTCCCACAAGAGCCACTCCATATTCCCTCATCTTTGGATCTAAGGCCATTCTTCCTATTGAGATCGAGTTACCATCCCTAAGGGTATCTATGCAAGGGTTGATCAATCAAGAAGAATACTATGTATCTCGTCTACATGAGCTAGAGTTATTGGATGAAAAGAGCTAGAATGCCTTAACACATTTGCAAGCATATCAGAACTACCTTCAACATAGCTACAATAATAAGGTCTGACCTAGATACTTTGGCATTGGTGAATTAGTCTTGAAAGAGAATTCAAAGAATTAAACATACCAAGAAAAGCTCAAAATTTTTGAACCCAAGTGGTTGGGCCCTTATATCATCACAACAACATATGGATCTAGTGCTTATCAGCTCTCTACTCCTAAAGGTGAACTATTTCTTGAGCCTATCAGAAATATGCACTTTCATAGATATAACACCTAATTCTCAGGGTATCCCATCAAAAAGTCAAAAAGTCAAAAAATACAAAAAAAAAACAAATAGTCAAAAAATAGTCACCTTGATGAAAACCTGGCAAACAGGGATCTTGGTAACAACAACAAAAATCAAAAAAATCAAAAAAATAGTAAAGAGAAATAATTTGTCCAATAGTACCATGGTGAAAACCTGGAAAACATGCACCATGTGTAGTTGATCTATGCTCCTTCGTCTACTATCACTCTACCTGGTCTTTTTCCTTTTGCTCATCCATTCACATATCATCCATCCATAATAAAGCTTTGTCATCCTTTCCATGAATTGAAAACCATTGACATTTAGCATCCTTCACCTTCATGACCATCCTTTGCATTCATCCATTACTTTCCCTCGCACATAATAAGTTGGCCCTATACCTAACTAGGGGAAATTCCTTGAATTACATTTTCATGGGATCCTACACATGGTATCAACCTTTTAAAACATCAAAATCCAAAAAAACCAAAAACCAAAAAAATCATAAAATCATCAAAATCCAAAAAAATCCAAAAATCTACAAAATCCCAAAAAATCACAAAACTTTAAAACTCCAAAACTAGAGTCAGAGTTAGAGTTATTCTATGTTGGTTTAGTCAAACTATATTGTTTATACGCATTGCTACGTAGGCAAGGCCATCACTCGATGAGCCCTTGAGACATTAGGTCAGTCCTTAGGGTTTTGTTAGGTCATATCAATTTTGGTCAGCGTTAGTTGAAATATGAGAGGTCTCTGTGTGTATACCATAGGCAAGGCCATCACTTGATGAGGCCCCTAGACATTAGGTCTGTCCTTAGGGTTTTTTCGGGTCATATCAATTTTGGTCAGCGTTAGTCAAAACTACGAGGTCTTTGCATGCATAATGTAGGCAAGGCTATCAATTGATGAGCCCTCGAGGCCCTAGGTCAGTCCTTTGGGTTTTTTCAAGTCTGGTCATATTCTTTGTCCTCGAGCAATCACTATTCAATCCAAATCATGAATCAACAACAAGCATATCCAACAACTTTGTCATCTTCAATCGATCAATTACCTAATCATCACTATCACCTAAGTCATTGGTCTTATGTCAGAATGTGGCATTATGGCATTTGCCTCATTTGGTCATATCACTCATATTTTATCAAGATGTTTCCTTCCTGAGATTTAGACATTGTCATTGGTCAATCTTATCTCTCTCCTTATACAAGATATGTCTTTCCTGGCACTAGGCATAGTCATCTAATTGATCAGTTAACTAAATTTGTTAAACCCATCTTTTGATTTATACAGGATGTTTCCTTCTTGAAACCAAGAATTATCCATCAATCTTGTCAACTAGTCAAATCTATCAATTGGTTAATTTCATCAATTAAACGACTAGTCTTGTCATATTGGTCAATTGGTCAATCAATCAATCAATCTTGGTTCATTATATCAAGCTAGCCAGTTAATCTTTTTCAAACAATCAATTGGTCAACTTGGTCATCTATCTTCAACAGGATATTTCTTTCCTGAAACTAGGCATAATCAAATGGTCACTTGGTCAACCTAATCAATCACATCAATCAATCAACCTCGTCAATCCTATCAGTAAACATTATCTATCTAGAAAACAATCTAAATGGTTGTGGATTTTGTTGGTTTGATTTTGTCATGTCTTTTTTCTTGTCTTTGATCAAGTTACTAACCACCTCGGGGATGTCCTATCAAGGATTTAGAGGAGTGATGATGGATCCTAATCTATTGTCTTTTGCTTGTTGTTTGTGGTATGTCTTGGAAAAAAAACTAGGGAAATTGTGTCCTTAGTATGATTCAGGGCATTCGTTGTCTTTTGACTGCTTGTCTCTTACAAATGGTAACCTCGTACACCTTGTTCTATGTCATACCATGGTGTTTGTGCTCCATTTTCTATAGTTTTGACACTCGATGATGATAAAAATAAAAGCATGAATGTTCATCCTTTGTCATTTCCTTCCTTACTTCACACATTCTTTTCCATTCTCCATGCTAAAATCCATCTCTTTCACGCTAACATTTCTTCTATCTACATCTTGATAATGTCCTGTGACACACAAAAATACCCTGCATACATGATCATGTTAGAAAACATTATAGAAAGCATTATCACTATAGACATCATCATAATAAGCCACATATATTTACATGAGAAAATACAAAAAAACATAGAGTGCATCCATATAGCATTATCATTTCATAGCATCATAGCATATTAGGCATGTCATTGCATTATAATCATAGTCCACTTCCATTTATCACATTTCATATACATTGCATTGACATTTTTATAAGCATTGCATAATCATAATCATATCATACATCATATTTTTCATTCACATTAGATATTCCTAATCATTGCATGCATAATCCATCAACATCATATTACATAACATTAATTGCATCCACATATCATAAGCTAGGTCATTTATCCTGCATTAACATATCACACCATCATATGATCATATAGAATGCATAAATAAACATCATAAAAGAATAAAAATCCATAACATAATCATAACTATAAAGCATAATCACATAAGACTGTATATCTTAAAGTACCACCAAAATCATATCATATATCCCTCAAAATGTGTCGGCGGGAGCGTAGTTCGTTAATATAATTGCTATGCAACGTGCAAATAGGATTTTGGCAGCCCAAATTTTGGCTCAAAACATGTTTTGGTCATAATTAAGGACAATGTTAAATGCGGCTCAGCAGCAAATCCTTTACAATACACCCCTCTATACTTCTTCCTCAACTATCGCCTAAACCGCATGTACATCCTTAAATAATATTATGAATTTGTCCCCGGACCGCATCAAATATCTAGGGATGTCGGCCACTCACATGGAAAACATCACTTCATCCACCCATCACCGTAGTGTCCTCAGAAGGCCTCCACACGGTGCTTTCCGCAATCACACCAAAGCTTTGTGGTTCCCATACCCCCTGCGGCTTCATCTATACGGTCTGCGGCCAGCCGCACCACCATATGCGCATAAGCATGCTAACATCCCATCTCCTAACTCCATTACCCCTGCTTTTAATTTCTAGTCGTATCATTGCTACGCGGCTCCCATGCCTGATACCATCAAGAAGTGGTTACCCACAACTCATGTTTGTCTCACTACCTATGATGTCATGCAGCTTTCCCCATTAAACATGGCCCCTAGGAATAGACTGTCTCATCCTACATCATCCCTGCTAACACCTCTCCCCACCCTACTGGAAAACCATGGCCCTTGCGGTCTAGAATCAAGACATTGGCAATCAATGTGCACAAAACACAGTCAAATCTATCATATCTCTCTACTAGGGTCTCTCATCTAATATCATAACCCTGCACACCAAGATCTGACACATCCTCATACTCATAGTGATCCTAGATCGACTGCAACCCTCGAACGGTATCATATCTCACCCGCTCCCCATGTATCAACAACCGCAATATGTTGTACACAGCCTCCAGGGTCACAGTAGCCTCCCCGATCAGTAGGTGAAATGTGCAAGTCTTGGAGTGCCATCACTCTACAAGTGTTGTTAGCATACCTTGTTTTTCCCTGACAATGGGCATATATGTGACATAGAACAATCCTAGATCTAGTAATGTGCATCTCTCGACATCTGATAGCTGATCCCAAAGTTGAAATTTTGTTAACTGTGACTCTCATGTATACATAGTGGGAAGAACAACCTAAGGTCATCACAAAAGTCATTATGTTAGTTCAAAATATTCATTTGACCTATTGGACCTAAATTGGATGTCATTTTATCCTCAAATGGGGCAAATTAACTGGTCAATTGCATCATTATGCCTATCAATTGTGTCGCAAAAGTCATTCACATCACTATTCTTGCACATGTGTCGTGCAACTACAATTGTGTTGCACACCTCAGCTAATGCGTCGTTGGGGTCAATTATGGTCAACCCCTTATCAATTGTGTCATTCCCCTCTCACATGTGGCATTCCCCCTTGTGCATGCGGTGCTATCTGTCGATTACATCATTCCTGGTCATGTGTGTGACATAGGAAGCAAATGTTGCACACATTTTCAGATGTGTCGCACCACAACCGAGCCCCCTATGCCCTGGCTATTGCATCACAATGGGACGATTACAGTGAACTACAGTCACCTACTTCATTCATGCATGCAATTGCATTGAATGACGTTCAATGCAATTGCCTGCTAAATTATTCCTAGCCCTAAATGCACAAAAAACAAAAAATTGACAACGTGGATTTGGCATACTTATCAAGTCCTTTGCTCCCTCAGGTCGATAGAAGGTACGAATGAAATAGCCTTGGTGTGCAGAGTGTGGAATCAATGAAATCTTCTCAACTTCTCTCTCCCAGAGCTCCTAAATATCTAAATTTGCAATGCACAAATGAGAAAATTTCTTAATCAAGAGCATTTTTATAGACAACCCAATCAGGGTTTCCTAGGATTTGCACTAGGGATGTGTATTGGATGCATTCTTTCACCACTTTTCACCTAAATTTGAACCCCTAAATGACCTTGAAAATTATTTCTGTCACCACCATTGAACTCCTGGCTGTCAAATTGACTTATTGGAACAATTTTCCAAATTTTGATTTTTTAAATTTGCAAAATTTTCCCCCGAGGTATACCTCCAATTTCACCGAAAGTATATTTTTGACTGACTTTTGACACATAATGAACTGTATTATGCTTCCAAAAGAGGGAAAAATAGACACCTAAAAATGTCTTGGTCTACGGCCATTTTTCCATTGGTCTCTTTCTGGTCTTCTTCCCTTAATGCAATTAAATAATTATTTAATTTTACTGGATCATGTTCCTCATTAATTAAATAATACCTAGTAATTTTAATTAAATCATTTCTTGATCTTTTATTCTCCTTTTGATCAATTAAATAAATTCATTGCCCAATTGTGCTTCTCTCAATAACATTTTCTCTCATAATTAAATGAATTAGTTATTCATTTAATTAGTTCATTCTATGTCACTTTCATTTCACCTATAAAATAATTATTTCATAATTATTATCTATTCATTTGTCTTAAGTTAAATACCTTTATTGAAATTATTTAACAATCTTTTGTCACTCTTTCACTATTAAATAATTAATCTGGATTAATTATTTAATATCCCTTTCCTATTTCCTATTATTTAATTAAATTGGTTGCACAATCATTTTAATTAAATGCCCATTTTCCTCTTCTTCCACAAATAAATAATTTAAATAAATTATTTGTTCCTCCACTTGGTCAAAGATTCTCCTTTCATGAATTAAATAATTTTATTATTTAAAAAATTATTTAATTCTTCCATTATCCCTCCACTCTCTCATTTTTGAATCTCAACCATTGATTGTCTTTGGTCTTCTTTCGATCTTGATCATCCATTTCGTAGTCATCCCTAGCCCATTATTTTTTGGTGCGTGAATCCTCCACCATCGATCCTGGAATCTTTCTAGAAGATCGATCTCGTCCATCCATTCATTTGACCTTCTATAAAAGAAGGTTGTGTCCATCAGTTTTGTTTTAAAACCACATATCTCCAATATTCATGCTTATCATTTGCAGGTATTTGCACACAACAAAATCTTAAAGTAAATTGAAAAAGTTGATTTGAGGAGAGACAAGGAAGGTGAGTCAACTTCAACATGGGGAGTTTGCTATTTTATTGTTCTTATTTCATTCCTCTTGTTTGATTTTTCTTTCTTGTTTGGATTTGAATTTTAGCTTGGATTTAGTAGAGTGGTTGCTACTTATCTTTGTTGTTTTGGATTTCTATCTAACAGGTTGAAGTTGTTGAAGGAGTCAAGGTTAATCTTAAGTGGACGTCCAAGATTTTGAAAGGTCATAGAGGAATTTGGGGATATGGGATGTAATTTGATTAGTGATGGGAATGAAGATGGATTCTATATGGTAAGTGTGGCATTTAGTTCCATGTTGGGTGTCTATTATTAATGTGTCTTGATTAGGAGATGGAGAATTTTGAGACCCACTATGAATAGATATATATCTTAGGTGGGATATATTCTTGATATAGGGGGTACCCCTAATAGAAAAAAAAAAGACTATTTTTCTTAAAAGGGATTTTTGTGGTCTAAACAAAGGTTTGTGTGGTTATGAATGGGAAATAATGGGTTGTGGTTGGAATTTTCTCATGGGAATAATGATATAAGGGGTCAAGAAACACTATATGATCAAGATGGGAGAGATCATAATCAAGAGGTAATTTAGCCCCTAGTTCAATGACTTTTCTAAGAACCTTTCCATGAGATAACATCCTTGTTTAGAATTGAAGATGAAATTGGTATCAAAAGTATATTTAGGTTAGTTGGGATTACCATCATCAATTTCACTACCATCATGTTGGATTTGAGAAGGTTCTCCTAAAAAGGGAAACCATTAAATGAGATTGATTGTGGAAGGGATTTTATTTACACATTTCACATCTAGTGATTTTCCTTGTGCTAGGAGCCATTAGTCTTGGTTTAATATTTGAGGACAGGCATGGAGGAATTGATGGAATCATACTTGTATAAGATGAGTGAAAAAGGTGAAGAAATTTGAACTCAGAAGATTGGACTTGTGATGATTGTGTGAAAAATGGCGCTCATTTCTTGAACAAGTGATAGCCTTAGGAAATATTTTTGGATGAATTTGGAACAATTTGGATGTATAGGATGATTTTAAAATATGGGAATAGATGATTAGGTGGATGATGTAGATTAATTTTCTAGACTTGGATTAAGGTGTATGCTATAATTTTGGATCTTAAGGATGGCTTCATTTGAAATATATGGATGTTTGTAGAATTACAAGGATTGGATTGTTGGCCCTTGGATAACTTAATGCTCACAAGGGATTCATTAGATGACTATTTTATTAAAAAGAGATCCAAAGGTGATGATTCAAATGTGTCCAAGGATTGCTTTTGAGGATGATAGGAATTGGATTATGGTGTGTATGGAGTGTGGGAGATGAGATATAGCTCATAGAACATGTTTGAGTCACTCAAGGACTCAAGCCTCCAGGATCATCTACAAAATCCAACAACAACCTTCCACAAGAGGGAAAAGCAATAACATGAAATTGCAACAATGGATGCAAGATGTGGCCAATATGTAATACTCAAGATTTCAATGATATATTAGACTTACACAACACTCAATTGAGCTTTGGATGAATGAAATGTACTTATGAATCCTTGCTTATATAGGAAAGGAGAGAGATAGGATTAGACAAGATCATGACAAGTGTCTTAATCCTATCACCTGAGGACAACTAAGTCATAACAACCTCAATGCAAATACTAAATGCACGAGAGAATTATTAAATGCATAGATAACTAAAAGTAAATAATGAGACATGGCCCCATTATAATTAGTTTCTAGAAATGAAAAATAGGAAAACTAACTCCTAAGTAAACTTATAATGATGTGAATAGGTCCTCACTAATAAGTAGTTAGGAAATAACCCCATTCACACCAACACCCCCCATAAGTGCAACTTAGGGAGTGTAGTTATTATGCAAATGATGCAAGGATGGTCTCAACTATGAGGCCATGTTAGGTACCCATGTACAAATGAAATACAAAGAAATCTCTCACAAACGGAGAAAAGGAGAAAACCCAGTGGGACAAAACTCCTCTCCAAAAAAGAGATGAAATACAAAACAAAATGCTCTCAATGAACAATGAAAAGGAAAAAGCCACATGCAAGGAAAAAGTCCCCCCATAATAGAGAAGTAGAAGAGAGACCATGCAACCCCCTCAATGTTGAGTCTCTTGCAATGATGATAGAAGCTCGAAGATGATCCAATCTCGCTGAAAAATGTTCCTCCCTTAGGAAGAAACACAACCAAGATGGTATGCAGGATATCAAGAACATGGATTGTGGATGATGTCTTTGAAGAATGCTCAAGTGTCTCCATGTCGATGTTGAAAGGTGTCACTTTGAACAGGAATTCTAGGCCATAGTACTAAAGAAGACAATCTAGAATCATCTATAAATGATTGTAGAAAACAATCCAAAGAAAAGGAAATCTCCTCTAAAGAATCCTCCTCCAAATGTTGTCCAAAAGTATCCACACTCATATCATTGTTACCTATTTTTTCACTTCGAGCTCAAATAGGTAGAGCTGAATGAAGTTCACCGTTTATAGGTACGGAAAATTTTCATTTTTTTATTATTAAGTGTTCATTGATCATCATTGAGATCATCTTACATATGAATCATAGTTTATTGTGCAAACATTTAAAACATAAAATTGAGAAAATTTGCATAGTGATGCTTTTATTCATTTTGTAAAAATGTTGAATCCCACACAAGCCATGGGAGTAACTCATTTTGATTTTACAATCAAATAAAGGGTGCATAAGC
>VDFB02115455.1:0-65256 GCA_007258455.2 Sequoia sempervirens | reverse complement strand
CTCATTTCATACAGATTGGACAGACGAGCGGGACCACTCCGGTGGATCAGCCATTGGCATCAGCTCCTAGGCAGCCGTTACCGATCTATCAGGAGCGTAGGCCAGGTCAGCCTACTTTCTTACCCAGAGATACTCCACCTCAGACTCCAGGAGCAGAGCATCAGGTGCATCACCAGGACTTCCAGCCACAGAACGGCATGTCGGTGGCAGACGTGACGAGATTTCATGGCGAGTACATGTCTTTAGCGCCTGAGATCCGGCAGGCACTTACATTTCATGAGTTTATAGATGTCTATAAACCCAGAGGAGGAGGTAGATTTGATCGTAGACCCCCACAGCAGCAGCAGCAGCAGCCACAGGTGAATAGAGACTTGCAGTATGCAGTAAGAAAGATTATGCTGCCATATTTTGATGGGTCAGAGAAGACATCAGCTAGGTCTTGGGTCCAGAAATTGGACAACTATCTGTCACTTAGACCTATGCAGGAGGATGAGGCAATTAAATTTGCCACTTTACATCTGGACGGAGTGGCGCATGATTGGTGGCACCACGGCATGTACACATTAGGCCATCATGCGGTTAATACCTATCAGGAGTTCACGAGCAGATTGATAGAAAGATTTGATAGGAAGGATCCAGAGTTGTATTTCAGAGAGTTGGCTCAGCTCAGACAGACTGGTAGTCTGGAAGCATACATTGGAGAGTTTCAGAGAGTGGCAGTCATGGTGACTGGAATTTCAGAGAGGAGACTCATTATATTATTTGTTGAGGGTTTGACAGAACCCATGAGAGGTTGGGTCAAGGCTTTTGACCCTCCCACACTTCAGGAGGCCATGCGGAAGGCACGCAGCATGGAACTTGCCGCACCTCGCAGCAAGTTCAACTCAGGGTCCACTCCATACACGATACCCAACAGGCCTTTCGATAGAAACAATGACGGAAATAGACCCTTTGACAGGAGGAAGGATCGACAGGATCCGAAGAGACAGAACGCACCACCGTTTGACAGAGAAACATTGAATGAATTACGCAAGAAAAAGTTGTGTTTTTGGTGCAAGGCACCCTATGATGAAAAACACATATGCCCACTTCGTCCGAAAGTCAAAAATAACCAAATGGAGTGGTATTATGAGGGCGAAGAGCAATCTGATCTGTCAGACCAGCAAGCTGATTCCGAGCCTTCAGATGATGAGAAGTCCGAAAATGAGAATGAACATGAAGGTGGAAGGAAGCTACAGGAAGCCCATTTGACTAGTCTTCAGAGAGATGGTTCATTTCGACTCCGTGGGCTCTTAGCAGGTCAGAAGGTGATTACTTTGTTGGATACGGGTGCGACACATAATTTTATTGATGCACGTCTAGTGGAGAGGCGTGGTATCCAGACAGAGGCTTTCGAGGGTATCCGAGTTAAGGTGGCTGACGGATATACTCTCAGGTGCGACAGAAAGATTACTGATCTGCCGATGAGATTGAACAACTATGAATTCAAGACTGAATTCTATGTTGTTAATATGGGTGATACAGATGTGGTATTGGGGATGGCATGGTTACATGATTTGGGTGAGTTCACGCTCAACCTACGGGACATGGAGATGAAATTTAAGGTTGACGGAAGACCACATGTCATCAAGGCAATACGGGACAGTAATCTTAGGATGGTTTCATTCAGGCAGATGGAGAGGCTCATTCGTCATGATATGGTTGACTGGGCAGCTGAGTGCATGTTGATGCCAGCCCAGCAGGAGCCGCAGAAGGGTGAGTACCACCCTGACATACAGATTCTGAGGACTAAACACTCCAAAGTGTTTAGTGATATTCCACGTGGTAGGCCTCCAGATAGAGGTACAGAGCACATTATTGAGTTGGAGGAGGGCGCAAAGCCCGTTATGATTACTCCCTACCGACATCCGAAACGACTCAAAGATGAAATAGAAAAGACCATTAATGAGTTGTTGGCTATGGGTCATATCAGACCTAGCAAATCCCCTTTTGCTTCATCGGTTGTATTGGTGAAGAAGAAGGATGGATCCCTTCGGATGTGCATCGATTACAGGCAACTCAACAAAAGAACCATCAAGAATAGGTACCCCATTCCGCGCATTGATGAGCTGATAGATGAGTTGCATGGTGCAGTCTTCTTTACGAAGATTGATTTGAGATCAGGGTACCATCAGATACAGATGAGGGAGCAGGACATTGAGAAAACCGCTTTCCGGTGTCATTGCGGTCCCGCCGAGTTCTTGAGACATGCCCTTGGGTTAGCAATGCACACAGGAGGCAACTGAGCGGGGTTTTGATGCTGGGTTGAGATTTTGTGTTAGTCTTCTTGACTGACATTTTGGTTCTCTTGAGTCATGGGAGGAGCATCTAGCTCATTTGGACACAGTCTTGGGTATCTTAGCAGATGAGTCTTTCTATGCTAAGGAATCCAAGTGCGAGCTTGGCATGGAGGAGTTGTTATATCTGGGGCACATCATCAGTGCCAAGGGAGTGAGTATGGACCCTGAAAAGGTCCGAGCTATTGTTGCCTGGCCTGTACCTGAGAACCTTACGCAGCTCAGAGGTTTCATTGGGTTGTGTGCATTCTACAGGAGATTTGTTAGCGGGTTCTCACGTCACGCCGCACCCCTTACAGACTTGACGAAGAAGGGGGCTTTTCAGTGGTCACCACAGGCGCAGGAGTGTTTTGACAGGTTTAAGGTGATCATGACTTCATGTCCGGTGCTAGCATTGCACGACTTTTGAAGTCATTTGATTTATTACGTGATGCCGAGGCATTGGTCGCGGATTTTGATCACCGGGGCGTCATCGTTACATTTGAGAGCAGGAAACTCAGGGGTCCTGAGAGATTTTAAAGTATATATGACAAGGAGATGTTAGCCATTATGCATGCATTGGCTAAGTTTAGGCAGTACCTGGTAGGCAGCAAATTCAGTGTTCGTACAGATCATAACAGCCTAAAACATTTCCTTGGACAGCGAGACTTGAACGAGAGGCAGCAGAAAGGGGTCAGTAAACTGCAGTCATATGACTTCGACATTACTTTCATTAAGGGGAAGCAGAATATAGTAGCTGACGCCTTGTCTCGTAGACCCCAGTTGAATGCCTTAGCACAGATTACAGAGGATTGGAGGCATCGGATCATCGCAGAGTATGCTAAGAACCCATGGGCTTCTAGCATCGTTGACAGGACAGAGCAGGACGACAGGTATACAGTTGTAGATGACTTGATCATTTACAAGGGGCGGATTCTTTTGGTTCCTGGCTCTGAGTTACGGACTACAGTTTTGAGAGCCTTTCACGACCTTCCTATGGCAGGCCATCCTGGATACTACAAGACTTACAAAATGGTTCGGGAACGGTTTACTTGGAAAGGGCTGAAAACTGATGTTTTGCAGTATGTCCGTGAGTGTTCTGTGTGCCAACAGAACAAGCAGGAGCACACCTATCCTGCTGGATTACTCCAGCCACTTCCAATACCTGACAGGAAGTGGGAGTGTTTATCTATGGACTTTATCACGGGTTTGCCGAAGGCCCAGGGTAAAGATTGCATTTATGTAGTGGTCGATCGGTTGACTAAGTACGCCCATTTCTTCTCGATTACGACTACTTTCACAGCATCGCAGACTGCAGAGTTGTTCTTCAGAGAGGTTTTCCGATTGCATGGATTGCCTCGGACGATAGTCAGCAATAGAGACAGCCGGTTCATGAGCAACTTTTGGCAGGAGTTGTTCAGACTTTGTGGGACCGAGCTGACACCGAGTACCAGCTACCATCCGCAGACCGATGGACAGACAGAGATTGTCAATAAGTGGGTGGAAGGCTATTTGCGTAATTATATAGCTAGTCAGCAGAGAGCTTGGGTGAGATGGATTTACTTGTGCGAGTATTGTTATAACTCGACTCACCATATGACGATACAGATGACCCCCTTCATGGCATTGTATGGGTATGAGGCGCCCAATCTTCTGGAGTTGATTTTGAGCGATAGCAGAGTGCCGAGTGCAGGTGATATGATGCAGAGTCAGCAGGACATCTTGAGGTCTCTCCGAGACAATATCCAGCAGGCACAGAATCAGCATAAGCAGTATGCTGACCAGAAGAGGGTTGAGCGCAGTTTTGAGGTAGGTGATATGGTGTACCTCATGTTCTGCGGTAGTATGTACATTCGATCTACTACGGAAGAGTGGGGCGAGAAGAAAACTAAGAAACCCACCAGCTACACTATGGTCCATTTCGTGTTGTCAGACGAGTGGGCGAGGTTGCTTATGAGTTGGACTTGCCAGCTGATAGCAAGGTCCATAATGTATTTCACGTTTCTCGCCTGAAGAAGGCGTTGGGTCAGCATGTTGTTCCCTCTCCAGTTTTGCCACCCCTTGATGATGAAGGGAAACTGATACTAGTACCTGAGGCCATCCTTGATATGAGAGAGAAGAAACGGTGTCGGGGAATATCAGTCCAAGTGGAGATTTGCGGTTAGGGATGCTACACGGGAGTCGGCCCGATTTCTGACATCGAGTTGAGATTGCTTGAGGACAAACAATTTCGGGAAGAAGCTGTTGTCATGTCCCCATCCCCTGATCGGCCACCGGTAGCGAGGTTAGCCTATCATTTGATCACCGTAGAGGCAGTGTTGAAGGATCCTTTTGGCGATTGCTGGTGTTGGTTAGCTCAGGTTTGCGGTGTGTCGGAGTTTGGAGCCTTGGCGATCTTCGAAGAGTCTTTTGAGAACTTTCTATTTTTAGAAAGTTAGGTCGGTGGTACTATTTGGCCGGGCACGGTGCACTACTCGGCTTCAATTCGACCCGATTCGTGAATGGATTTGATTTGACGGAGAAATAAGGAGTAATTAATGGGTTATTAAATATTTAATAATTTGACTTTATTATAAAGTCACTTTATTGAAATATTAAAGTATTTAATTAATTGGCTCAATTATAAAGTATTTAATTATACTTTATAATATATTATTATAATGTGACTTAATGAGTATTTAATGCTCATTAAAAGTGGACGCCAATTATTTAATCTTTTTTCCTAAGTTCAAAAGTGAAAATTAAATCATTTATTTAAATGATTATTTTAATGAAGGATTAGGTCGAACTTTTCAAGATAGAATATATTACTCTTCACAGGCAAAATCGAACTATCTTGTTTATTATTCAATTTTGTCTTGAGCATGTCCGAGCATTGGGTTGCAAACCCTAGGGTTTCGGCAAACATCGTTTACGGAGAAACGTAACCTCTTGGTCGAGGCATCTTGGTATGAGATACCGGTAGGAATTGCACTTTGGTGGTCATCGGAAGTCCTGGTCAGGCTTAATCATTTTAATCAGAGCCAATTCATCGGTATTGTGAGAGAGATTATTCATCTTCCATCGGTGACTTCATTCATTTCCATTCATCAGGAGTTCCGGGCACAAATTTCAAGAAACCGTACTTGCATTTTATTCTTTAGCGGTGGCCCGTCTTGTACCGGCCGGGCCATTTTATCGTACTTCAAGCCGTGCTTGTCCAATCTCGAGAGCGCCTCCATCCCTACATTGTTGGGTGATTTCACATTGGGGCTTGGTGATACGTGTCACATTTACATTGAGATTGGAGGTGCTTATATTTTCTACAGCATTACCATCATCACCCTACGGCTGACCCGCCATCCCGAGGGTTTCAATACGTCATTGTATTTGATTCTTGTTGACTTTTGTGTATTGCAAAGTTCTGGAGTATTAATTCTAATGAAACGCCTTGCCTTCTGAACATTTCCCATCAATTTCTATGCATATTTGAATTTCTATGAATTTATTTAATATTTCTAGAAAAATCGCAATATATCATTTTGTCTGGAAAAACCTCAAAAAAAATACAAAAAACCAAAAACTTGCAAAAACTTTCAAAAAGACAATTAGGGTTTGAATCAGAGAACCACCAGGGTTCTGACAGTTTGGGCCCTGGCAGACATTTCCAGAGTGATTTACAAATACTTACTATTTATAGTAAGTCAGATAGGCAGGAGTTGCTATTTTTAGCAGGGCACCTGGTTCAGTTGGTCAGCTCAGTTTCGACCCAATTTGATGATCTGATGAACAAACAGTGTTTACTTGGGCATTTAATATTTATTAAAAAGATTTATTAATTTGACTTTATAATATAAAGCATAGTTGGAAAACTCGCCCCAACAAAAAACTCGCCAAGGGAAAAACTAGAGAGTTTTTTAAAACTCGCCAAAAACTCGGAAAAACTCGGGAACTTAAAAAATTGCTTAATAAACATTAAAAAAGACGTTTTTAGCTTTAAGGTCTCCATAGCTAAGTTTTTTTTAAAACTCGGCAAAAACTCACGAGTTTTTGAAAACTTGCAGAGTTTTCTGCGAGTCTACCAACTATGATATAAAGTCACTTTAATGAAATATTAAAATTATTAAGTGGCGAATTATAAAGTATTGAATACTTTATAAAAGAGGAGTTAAAATAATAATTAAATGAGCATTTAATTATTAATCAAAAGGGGATGCCATTTATTAAATATTTGTCCTAAGTCAAAAAGGGCGAAATTAATCATTTATTTAAATGATCATTAAAAGATGCCTTGGGTCAAATTTATGAAAGGAGATATATATACTGCCAAGACAAATCGAACTCATTATGTTATGATTACTCAAATTTGTCTTATTTTCTCTTCGAGAATTGGAGTTTGCGAAACTAGGGTTTCTGCAGACATTTGATTTTGGAGAACGTTCCCTCTTCAAGATCTGGCATACTGAGGCTGTGAAATACCAGTTGAAGCTTGTCCATCAACGTGGCTTTATCCAGAAGTCATACAGAGCTTACAGTGAAGTTTTTCCATTCAGTATTTGGTTCTATTGTTCATCAAGAAGAATTATTTCTTAGAGATTACCATTGAGTGGCATCTGGCACATTTCCCAAGAAAGGTACTGTAGAAACCCCAATTTCCGCTAACTCTGAGTTCTGACTGTTTTGATAGTTTTTGTGTATATTTTTTGGTTTTTTGGTGTTTTTGCATAAATAATGAAAATTGCGATTTTGCAAGAATTTGATATAAAATTCAAATAAAATCATACAATATTGGAAATGATAGAAACTATTGAATCTCCAGTTGCCAGTCTATTTATTAAACTTCTAGGATGATTACAAATAAGATCTGGTATCATGCAAAGCAAAAAGCAACAATATATTTGAAGAAAACCTGATTGTTGCAGCAGCCTGATTGAGCATTTGAAATGGTACGGCTGTCATAATCTTGCACTTCTCCCTTTGTCAAACGCTTGTGAAATGTTCCAGATGCCTAGGCGCCCAGATGTGAAGAGCCAGATGACCAAAAAGGAAGGCAATTTACTCTGAAATAAAAGTACGGCTCTTTGAAGGTGGTACGGCCTAACAGCAGAAAGGTACGGCTTTCTAACAGCAGCAAAGAAATTAAAATGTACGGCTCTCAATGGTGTTTCCAGACTTCAGGATAAATAGGCACATAAACTGAGAATCTCTGCTGGATGAATCACGAACTGGAAACACTGAATGATAATGATCTCTGAATACGTTATGTGATAATCTCTGAATGAGACTACCTCTCTGAAAGCAATAGATCAACTGTTATTTCACAGTCTCTGAATTGTAACACTGAAGATGGCTCATTCTCCAATGCCTGTAGACAACAGAAACCCTAGGCTTCATTCTCCGGAAGAAGTCTTGCTCAAAAATTCAATAATCAACATAATGGCTTGAATCCCAAGGCAAAACCCTTATATCTCCTCAAAAGTGCGAATTCTCTCAAAAAGGCATCATTAAAATAAATTCGACTTTTCCCTTTTAATTTTTCAATAGTCTTTAATCACATTTTTAATTATAAATTATAATTAAAAATGGTCCCTTCCATGATGGGCAACCCCCTTCAGCAATTCACTTAAGTTATAATATTAAAATATTATAACTTTATAATATAAGCTCCGTCTAATTAATATTTTAATTAATCCATTAAAATATTAATATCTCCCTCAAGATATGTTCGATTCACGAACCGTCTGAAGCTAGCGAATGAGTGAATGATTCTGCACATGTTCGAACCATACTGCTAAAAATAGCAGGGGTGCCTCGCTGAGTGCCAAATATTGCTAAAAATAGCAACTTAGGCAAATGGTGTCCGAATGAGCCCGAACGAAAGCCAACTGGTAAAATTCTGACCACCGAAGCCAAGCCAAGCTCCATCAAGACCCTCTATCCATCCTATCAGCCTCCGAGGGTTGCATAATAGGCTAATCATCAGCTCTGAGAGATGTCAACTGGAAGGGGACATGCCAGGTACGGCTGTATTTAATGTTGCTGACAGGCCGTACTTGTTGCTATAAGGACGTCTTTTCTCCTGGCACCCCAAACACCTACCATCTCAGCCTCCAGTCTTCACCATCTTGGACACACAGGCAAGGAGAGTCTATTTCAGCCTTTATTCCTGAGGAGTTAATATTTAGCTAGACCGTACATTCCTTTCCGTTTTCCCAGGCAGCTACAAGCAATAATCAGGTTCTTCTAAAAATATCATTTGTTACTTCTTCTATTACTGGGATAGCATTGTAGTTGCTCAATAATGATAATAAAATATGCCATTGCTCTGGGAGTTATTTAATGCATTGCTATTTATTTATGAATTTATTTGTATTTATTTCTCAAAATCGCAAATTCCTTATTGCTGCAAAAAACCACCAAAAATCATAAAATACCGAAAACAAACAAAAACTTAGCAGTACCAATTGGTGATCGGGTTGAGAGACACCTGGTCTCTTACACATGAGAAAGTGTTTTCTATTAAGTTTGATTTTTGAATACAGATGGATTACAAAATCACCTATCATGTGAAGCCCAAGACTGGATACAATAGCTAGTTGCTAACTGATAACTGTTATGAATGTATGATGATTGTCTTTGAAAATCATCATAAATTTCATATTTACGCAATTAAAAAATTACAAGTTTTTACAATTTCCTTTTCCCCAACCTAGTGAAAAATTGGGGGGTAGAGGGTATGGTCCTCGCACTCAATTGTGGCTCCCTTCTTGGTGTAAAAGATTGGTCCTATGGCTCTACCCTACTGGTAGAGATGGCAATGATGACTCCTCCACCATATAACAATTTGAAGTTGTGCTGGTATGTGAAGTCAGTCATGTTTTTACAACTTAATAAAAAAAATTGGGACAATATTTTTGGCAATTTTAAAAAAAATTGGGACAATATTTTGGAAATTTTTAGCCATTCAACAAGTTAAACCTATAAAAACTTCCACAGTGTAAAAACTCACGAGCTAAACTTGTAAAAACTTACCCAACAAAAAAGCCCGAGAGTACTCGGCAACTCGGCGAGTTTGCGAACTATGGTTAGTATTAATTACTTCTTCAGCATTCGGAGATCATTTTAACACTAATGCATGCTGTTGTATGTTTTCTATTTTCAAGACACTTTAACCTACATTAATACAAATTTCTGTCTTTTTTTTTGTAACAATGAAGGCATGATTCAATTGTGGCAAATGGAGTTCATATTCTACAGTATTTTATTCAAATTATGGTTCACCCCATCTGAATGGCATGAAAAATAAAATGCTGTGATCAAGTCCAAAATGCAAGAGACTTTGGTGGAAAAGGTGCCCCTCTTACCTAGCATTAAAGCCAAAAGAAGTCTTTGATATGTGGTGCAACCTTCATGAAGCTTGGACTAAATATAATTATATAAAAGATCTTTGTGGTACAATCAGTCTCATAGTCATGTCAACTTTCCCAACACATATATATGTTTATTGATTCCAATCTTGTAGACCAAAACAAAATATCATTTTCCTTTTCCTATACATCAGATCACCATAAACTAAAAAATTCACCTATTGAGAGATGTTTTCACAAAAAAGCATGACCAATGGGTTGAATCAATTACAAACTGAAATTTACCACACCTACAGTTTTCGGTTTGTTATTTTCTAAGATATATCAGTAAGCCAATGACCTAAACATTACTTACCGCATGAAACCATGCATTTTCCCATGGTGAACCATCTCCAACTGAGAAGCATTCCATAGCTGCAAAAATAAAAGTTAAAAATAGCTACCAAAAAAATAAAAAATACATTACTAATAATTGATCTTCAAACAAAAACAGCCTCAACACTAGAACATACAGAGACTGACCCAAAAAATGCATTTATAGAGCTTTGTAAAAATTATTCTAAATTTCTAAGTATTAGCATTCTTCATCAAGCGGTGGACATGCTAGCTATTAAACCCCTCAACCAAGGCTCTAGTCATATGGGCAGCTGTAAGATCAAACTATGATCATTGCAAAAATGGTAGCCCACTTTGCTTCATTAATGTAAATTTTCAAATTCAGAGGGTCTGACCACCAATTAAATGTCAAAATGGCAAAAGAACATTTAATAACTACAGGAAGATGTCATAGTGACAGATGAATAAAATACAGAATCATTATCAATATAACATGCAAACTATATTTGCAATTCAAACAACCCAATTTTAGACTAGCTTACAAGATCGGCTGTTTTTGCTTTTTCGAGCTGTTCCTTCCTGTCAAAAAACAAACAAACAGCACGATAAATTACAAAATTAGTTTTCTGGCATGTCTATCAGATAGCATAACTTCATACCTACAGAAGCCACTTCCAACAATGTCATAATCCCATCAGGAAAAATTATATCAGGTATCTTTCTTCATATTTGTCAAAAACAATATTTAATGAGATTTATAATGAAAACACATAGACTGAAAATGAGATGTCATCCTAACAATTCAACAAAAGATCAAATCAAATATATATATATATCACTTGTGCATGAAAAATGAAAATTTCATCTCACTTTTCTTATGAAAAGTATGTAAAAGTCAAGTACAGCACTTGAAAAATCATACGTGTAGATATGTTCTCGCTTATCAGATGCATGATCCATCAGGGTCTTACGAGCCCATTCCCAGGCACCTTGTAGACTATCATAATTAGGCTGGTAGAAGCAGAAATTGTCTGCAAGTTCCCTCCTTATAACCAATTCTTCAAGGAAAGCATCTACAGACTGGTATAAAGGAATTGACATTAGAGATCATCTACATTGAAGTTGATTATTAGAGTTTATGCAAAGACCAAGAAAATTGAGCTCATACAAATTTGCACTTCACATGCACTACAAAGCATAATACTAATATTCCATGATACTAGAAGATTATATGTTTTTAATTTTACAAATAACACAGTGAATGCAGTACTGAGGATAGCAAATGGATACCGAATAACCACATAAGCAATGAATTACATCAGAATAACATATGGTAAATTGAAGAGAAAGGTAAACAGTCTTGAGTTAACTTATTCACACTTTATGCATTGCACATTAGCTTGCACAAGAATAATTAATAAATACTCACAGTGTAAGGGCAGGGTACCGAGCACCCAAATATTCACTCTCTACAAATTGTATTTCTACATTGATGATTACTAGGGATATTCCTATTCCTTACATGTATGCATAATATTAACTTACTCTCACTGGTATTATACAAGGCTGACCTTGGGAAACACTATCTTTCACATTGACTTACCTAGACATACCAAGGATGTCACAATCCAGCAACTCATGGGACCCCTAGTTAATTTTTGCACATGCTAACATCCATACGTTTGAGTCACGCTTACCAATACCGTTTAAGATGTTCTAGATCAGCCCATTACCCAAACCTTGTCATGTCCCCTTTTCAAAACTAAAAGAATTAATAATATTTGAATTCCGTCCCAATCACTTAATTTTCAAAGGGGCAACTTAAATATTATTATAAGGACAATGTAATATTTAAAAAAGTGTATTTAACACTTTATTCAAAATGTATTTCAAAAAAGTGCCTTTCAATGTAATTTAAAACTATTTTTAAACACTTGGAGGGAAAAAAGCAAATAAATAAAAGGGAGGGCTTGAAGTAAAGAGCCTATAAAAGAGAAATCAAGACTCACATAAAATCATCCATTATCCTTTATGATCATTTTCAAATTTGTATTTCAATTTGTATTCAAGGATGGAAACCTTTGGTTGGCAATTTTCAAAGGACGAAAAACCTCTTAAAATCTCTTTGGATTTGAGGATGAAAACCCTCATCTCCATGTGGGCAATTTTATACAAGGATTGTGATTGTGCTTCAGCTAGAGAACAATTTAGATTTGCAAGCAAATTTCATTATTGAGAGTTTGCATTCATTTATATAATGTTGGTTTTCAATATTTATTATTTAGAGTATGGCAGTGCTCTAAGGAATGTGAATGGTCTTCCTCCATTGTTGCACCTTGGAGCTCCTATTCTCGCTAAAAGAAGCTCAGATTAGTTCTCTTCAACATTTTGGGACTTCTTTATCCTCCTTGTTCTCCTTGTTTCGAATTTAAGCTATGCTGGTTTTGGTGTGTTTTCTTTGTTTGTGTTTGGTACTTTTGTTTCTTTGTTTTAGGGTTGGTGGCAGGTTTGAATTTTAAATCCTTCTCTTGCCTTCCTAGCCATGTTTTCCAGTGTATTTCCCAAAAGAAGTAGTATTCTGGTTGGCTGGGTTTGAGTGACATTGGATGTCGACCTTTTTTTATGTTGGGACAGGGGCCAATTAATTGTCCCCTATATTTGTGAGTATCTAATGTTGAGCCTGAAAGGGGGCTTGAATAATGACAAAGCAAACAAATTTATTGAAGCTACAGAGAGAATAATTGTCGACTTAAATGGGGGTTCTATTTGGGAGGGTGAAGGGGTTAAAGCTAAACCGACCTACAAGGAAGCGTTAAAATATGATTTTGATTGTGTTGGAATTCCAAACTCTGCAGAATTTTCTGTTGTGAATGATGAAGGAAGTTTGGGGTTTGAGAGAAGAGATGTGGGAGCAAGAGGCATTGTTGAAGGAGTCCCTAGAGAGGGAAACAACAGTAAGGTACCTTCTTTCTCTAAGGTGCTTTCCATTTCTCCTAACCAGGAAATGTTGCAGGCAATAAGAAGTGAAGAAAAGAGGTTGAGAAATATTGCAATCTTTTTTGTTTGTTTAGATAACAATTTTCTGCAATCTAGAAAAAAATTGATGATTGGGTTGAGAACATATGGGGAAAAAAGATGGGGATTTATGTTAATTTTTGCAAAATGTTTCAAAAAGGGCCTTTTGTGGTTGTTTTCAAGAGCCATATTATGCAGGAAAGGGTCATCAAAAAGGAATTTTGGAAACTAGGTCAATTAATCTTTAGGGTTGTTCTTGGGTCGCCTAAGGCCAAAAATAAGGAGGTTGTAACCAACTCAGCCCCAAGATGGATGGAGGTGAGAAATGTGCCTCCTCAGCTGTGAAAATTTATTCCACAACTACTAAAACCTCTTGGTAGTGTCATGTAAATTGAAGAAACAAGAATGACACTCCCCCATTTGAATGCTAGAGTGCTAATTTCTTTGTTGCCTGATATTGAAATTCCATAATTGTTATTTATTCAATTAACTAATAGTTTGATTAACTATGAAACTAAATTGCTTGGTAATTTGAATGCTTGTTTTTTCTGTAAAAGAAATGGTCATATGAGAAAAAATTGCCCTAAATTTGTTAAGAATTTTGCAGGAGTTTTTATGAAAAAAAACTGAAAAAGAAAAAGATAGACCTCAAAATGTTAACGAGGAGCCTATCCCTTCTCTTAATGAGAAGGAAAACTCAATGGAAGTAGAGAACCATGTTGAGAATACGGAGAAGGTGAATGAATGTTTCACCCCTCCTAACAATGGATCCTCAAATGTTGAGAATAGTAATTGGGTTAACACTCTAAGTGACCCATTATTTGAGGAAGATGTTGTGATAATGCTAAAAACTCTCCTTCCCATAAGGAATTGGTAAATAATGAGGATTTGTGAAAAAATGTAATGTCTCCTTCTTGAGCCTAATCTGTTGCTGGACAATTAGCCTATTTTCCAAGTTTCTCATAGGCTAATTAGTATTTCAAGGTTGTTATTCATCGCAATGAGCTTAGTTAGTAATGTGGATCCTCATGGCACTTTCAGAATTGATTTTTGATCTTTTGAGAGCTCTCCAAACTTCTTGGAGGAGCAGTCTATTTTTAGTAAGTCACCCAATTGCCTTGGATCATTGTCCCAAGTCTTTAGTATCATGTTGGTATAATCAAAGTGTTATGTCTATGTTGTTTCAATACTTTCTACGACTTGGATAAAATAATTTAATTATTCACTTAAGTTATCTAATGTTGAAATATTAAAATGACAGCTTAAGTGTACTAATTCTTATGAAAGGTGATCAAGTGAGTCTCAAAAGTGGATGCCTAGGGAAAGAGGGGACCTTTACACATGATAAAATATTATTTTCTTTTTAAAAGGTCATTTTGGTGAATATTGGAATTATTATCTCTAAATTATGATTTTTTCCCTCCAAGAAGCTATATAAGGAGGATGTGGGCTTATTTGTGAGGTTATACTTGTGAATGTTATTTCGTTATGCTATTGGAATGAACTTGAGTTCTTTTGAAGCTTCTTGAGGACGAAAATCCTCTTGGAGTTGTTGCTTTTGAGGATGAAAATCCCCCTAGCTAGCTAGTATGGTTTCATACAAGGATCACCATTGTGCTACAAATTGAGTTTCAAATTTTGGTTTGCAAATATGGAGGGTTTTGATGTATTTTGAAGTGCAGATTTTGAGTTGTTTGTGATGAGTTGGTTTGTTTACTACTCTATTTGATAAATTAAATACATGAATTAATAATAGAGATGACAATGCATACCTAATACATGCATAAAATATATCTTTATTTGTACATGAAATTATTACAAAAGAAGACCAAAGATGGTCAACCGAGGATCAGATTCAATCCGAATAGATCATACTACTCTCCTTGACAATACACAATGTATTTAAAGGACTCGACGGTTGGCAAGAAGAACACAACCATCAACCAACTGACACTTATAACTACCTGAATCTCACAACAATTAATACATAGTCGGATAACCAATATTATCAAAACAAAACAACAGACACTGTACACTGACTACATCATCGCCCCCAAAAGAAAAAGTCATTTTCCAAACGACAAGTAAACATCAAGTAACATTAGGGAAGACTTGCCAAACTAATAGTGATATTGTAGACTCGAACTTGGAGTGCACTTGGCAATTCAAACAGGTGCAATGGGGATCTGGGAGCAATGCCCCCAACAGGGTCAAGGGGCGCAATGGGGGTCTGGGAGCAACACCCCCAACAGGGTCAAGGGGCAACACCCCCAATGAGGTCAAGGGGCAGCACCCCTTATGGGGTTTTGGGAGCAATGCCCCCACCGAGGTTGAGGGGCAACACCCCTTTGCGAGGTCCAAAAGCCCAATTTAAGACCTTCAAAACTACACAAAAATCCATGGTGCACATTATTTTCATGATTTTTTAAGAGGCTCCAAACAATGCTAACAAAGCCAAAAAATAGGGATTTCACTATGTTCAACCAACATATGCCAAGTTGTACGATGGAAGCATAAAGGAAGGATGACGAGTTGTTTGTTCACAATAAAATGCAAGCAAATTATCTCCTAAATGGTCATATGGTGAGGAGATAATTTTGTATGCCATGAAGATGTTGATGTCGTACAATGAAAGAATTTGCAAACTGTACGTGGAAGAATAAGTTCAATCGGAGCCGTACATACTAGAATAGGCACCATATGATGGACAATGTGCCCCATACGTTTAAAGTTTGAACCGCTCGTACATTGGGGGACCACACAGACCATACATTGTTCGCACGCCATATGCTAAAGAGATTGAGATGTTGTACAGTTCAACCATTGAGCAAGCAAGAGGTCATACGTCCTACGGTGATGCCAGAAACAGGCCGTTCTTTGGAAATCTATTGTTTCCCTACAAAGTAAATGGTTTGACGTATGGTGTGATGGAGTTGTTGACATCGTACGATCTAGTTATTGCCTTGTCATTCGATGATATAATTACTTCCCCTCTTTCTTCCTTTTCGTACTACGCAATTAATCCGCTATCCTTGATGCCATACAATGTAATTAACTCTCCTTCCTTGAATTCGTACAGCTTGCCTAAAACCCCAATGTTGAACAATGGATTTCCTTTCTTTTTGTCATACTGTGGTTGTAAGTCGGTGTGACCATACAAATAGAGTTTTAATTACCTTCGCCAATTGATGCCATACTAAATATGCTTTTTGTACCATGTGTCTTGTAGTCCGAAGCAAATGTGGTTGTGCAATCTTTAGCTTCAAATGGTGTCGTACAGTGTGGCTATACAATGGCCTCATATATTGTTATACAATGTAGACTGGCAATCATATAATGCATATTGAGGGAAAAGCCAGTCATATGACAATTCTTTTCTTGCCATGCAAACGAGTTCTTTCTCAGTATACAATATCGTCAAACCTTTTAATTTAAGCAGGATTTATAGTCGTGCTTTTTGAATATACTTGAAGACGTACCAATAGTAATCTTGCATTCTTCTACAAAGATGGATACCTCGCTGCAACTGTTGTCTTCTTGCCCTATTTTTCACGATCACTTTTTATTGGATGCTCTTCACTGAGAGTTGTAGCTTCAAGAAAATTACACGTCGATGTTAATACCTCATAGTCCTCCATTTTCCAAAGAAATAGGTCATAGAGAGAATTTGTTTCATCCTCCGAGAATGACTATGATTCCAGAATCCCTTCATCATTCGGCTCTATTGGATCCATATCATGCTTCTCAATCCATTCTTCTTCGGAGTTTGAATCTGATGAATCGAAGGAAGTTGCTTCTTCACTTGCAGCTTGGCTGTTTAAATCAACTACACACTTCCAACCCTTGTTTACAAAGGAGATTGTAATCCTTTTCCAGTTGTGGTCATCTTTGGCTACTACCAACCAACCTTGAACTAACAATGTGTCGTATGTTTTCTTCTTTAATGAAATGACCACAAAGTTCAACAAAAATGATTGAGTTCCAATTTTTACCTTTTGTCCCATTAAAACTCCAAGTACCTTAATACCTTCTTGATCCACACCCACCAGTTGAAAAGTTGGCAGCCAAATGATCAGCTTGCCCAAACTTCTCCAAGTGTCTTTAGGAAGTACGTTCACACCAAACCCGCCATCAACAATTGTATTGGTGAGATTCCTTCCAAGGATCTCCATCTTCACTATTGTTGGTTTCTTTGTCATGTTAACTGTCAATAACATTGGATCAATCACTTGGTCGCCCGATAGCAAAGGTTCAATTATTGGATCTTCATTCTCACAACATTCTAATTGGGTCATGCCATGCATTGTCTCATTCTCCCTTGATACAATAGCATTTTGAAGTTCAAGAATACTTCATAAATCCACTACTTTAATTGGTATAGTAGATTGAAGTACTTGTCGTGCAATATTTTTCTCGGATTGTAGTTGATTTGTTACTGTACTTGCATTTGCATTTGAGTGGCGTCGTTTGTTACCCATAGCATTCTCCACTTCGGCCCTTGCTTCACGAAGCCTTTATTTTTTTGTACGTGGGTCCGGGTACATAACCTTCTTTGCTTGGGCACGAGTAATGGCCTCTATATATACAGCCCTGTGAGCAAAAACATACGAAGGCATCTGCTGATTTAATTATCTTTTAAAGGCTGCTTAATGTTATTAATATTTTTTATATTTGTTGTTATTTGATAATTGTTTGGATGGGTTTCTAAAAGTCATATTGGTATTTTGGGTTTCAGCTCTGCCATTATAATAATAATATTTGGTAATTATAGCAGAAGTCCTAAAATTTCTACTTTATTCAGTATTGCATAATCAAAAAAAGAAACAAAAAGAAAAAAGAATATATATCACAAAAATAAAATAATAAAATCTGATTATTATTGAGGTTCATATTGTTGTATATTTTCAGTCAGGCATTATTTTTAGTGTTTATATCAGCTAACTTTCAATCTAAAAAAGTCATATTATTGTTTAGCATTAGCCTAGGGTTTGAATTTTGTAGATAAGTATTTAATGACAGGTTTTATAAATCAGAAAATTCCAAAAGTGTATATTTTTCCAAAGATCGTATTTTACTTTCAGTTGCATATCCCCAAAATATTATAAAGTTGCAAATTGCTTAAGATCCCGATTTGGGGATGTTACAAAACTATTCCCCTAGTTGTCATCTTTCCTACAAGACATGAGGGGAAATATTCAAAAATCCAGCATTAGTAAACCCAATGACTAGGAATAATAATGAGCAAAATTTCACAAATATAGCATTGAATCTCACTTTTCCACAGTCCTCCATTCAAAATCAGCTTCAATTGCCATGTCCCCGCTTTTAGTCATTAATCGCTTTGGTTTTAGGAGTGAACCTTATTATTCTCATCCCTCGTGAGGGCTTCCATGTGATAGGTGCAGCAGGATCATCTCGGGCAGTTACCAAGAGCCTTGGTGAAATCTGGGGCCAAGTAGCTGTGTCTGCTGGCCTCAAGCAGACCTTCCGTATGTTTTTCAGTGAACTTTCTATTTTAGAAAGTTAGGTCAAGCGGAAGCTGCTATTTCGGGTAGGGCACCTGGTTCAACCTTTCAGCTCAGAATCGACCCAGTTCAGCAGTTTGATGTTCAGACGGAGAAATAAGGAGTATTTAATGAATTATTAAATATTTAATATTTTGACTTTATAATAAAGTCACTTTATTGAAATATTTAAATATTTAATTAATTGGCCTAAATTATAAAGTATTTATTATACTTTATAATAAAGTATTAAATGTGACTTAATGAGTATTTTATATTCATTAAAATATGGACGCCAATAATTAATGACTTCTCCTAAGTTCTAAAGTGCGAATTAAATCATTTAATTTAAATGATTATTTTAAAAGGGAGTTGGGTCGAATTTATCTAAGGGCAGTATATATTCTCAGCAAGGACAAATCGAACCATTATGAAATGTTATTCTAATTTGTCTTTTGCTCTGAGCATTGGAGTTTGCAAACCTTAGGGTTTCTGGCAGACGATCGTTTCTAAAGAACGGAAACTCTTCAGAGATTAGGCAGACTGAGGCTGTGCAATACCAGCTGAAGCTTGCACTTGGTGATTTCACACAGGGAGCACAGACTGAGCTTATTCATTGATTTTAGCAGAGATTCACAGAGATAATCATCGTGACATAAGGCTTAATCAACAGGAATCTATTCAATGATCTGGCATCTTTTCCTTGGAGTTCGTACCATTCTTGTTGCTGCTGTAGATAGGCCGTACATTTCTGTACCTGTAGGCCGTACTTTTATTTCTTCAGAGATTCTCTTCCGGCTTTCAGATTCTGGCTCTCAATTCTAGGCATTGGGTTTTGCTTGGGCATTTCTAGAGATCTTGCATTGTTTTTCGAGCCTGAAGATTCCTTCAATCATTCTGGCCGTACCATCATTAATTACAGCAGCCGCCATTAAAGAGAAACCAGGTTTTCTTCAATAAATTTATTGTATCTCTTTCAGATCTCCGTATTTATTATTGTATATGCTCTGGAATCAACAATAAATGATGCGCCTACTGTTATTGAGCAAAATATTAGCGTATATGATGTTCTAGAATTTTATTTGAATTTTCCAAGCATTATTTAGTAAAATCGCAACTTTTGATATTCCTCTGAAAACCTTCAAAAATACAAAAAAACGAAAATTTGCAAAAACAAACAAAAATCAATTAGGGTTTCAATTTGAGAACCACCAGGGTTCGAAGCTTCACCCCAATGGTATAAAAAGGTATGTAGATTGATGCAAGAGTGAAACTGCTTTGTCCTAGCCCATGGTCATTCCTCTATCTACTCTATTTGTAGCAAATATCACTGTCTCCTTTGACATAAGAAACATAATTTTATTGCTTCTAGACGGGACAAGCTCTTGGATACTCTCCATAATCCATCTGAGGCATTCTAGTACATCTTCCTTCTAAGGAAAGCATGTGCCTCTAATACTAGCTCCCATAGTTGAGTCTCGCATGCTAGTATTCTTTATCTAAGTTACAGATTCTAGTTCAGATCTTGGTTCAGGTTCACGGATTCAATTCATGGATCCAGCAAAAATTTTTGGGGGTTTGGGTTCGTTTTGGGTTCATCATACAAAAAACATGTAAATATATAATATAATAATTAAAAAAAATATCAATTTAATAAATATTTATATAATAATATAATATATAAATAAAAAATTAAATAATATAATATTGTAATATTATAAATTACTATTTATATATTATAAATTTTATAATATATACATATAATATTATGATCTATAATTATTAATAATTTAATTTAAATATAATAGTATTACTATATATATTAATTATATATATTAATAATAATAATTTTATTAAATATTGTACTATTGAAAAAATGGATCACCATTGAAAAAATGCAAAAAGTCGTAGTCAAGCAAGCAAATGTAGACTGGAGAAATAGCAACAAGGGTGGTTGTCACTCCTATCAAAAAGGAGGAGAATTGGTTCAAGCAGTTGTTTGCCTACGATTCTCCCCTCGGCAAAGGCTTCCAGGCCGCATTTAAATCTCCCGGAGGCAATCGATGCCATACGGATTCTCCTCAGAGGCCGCAGGCCGCATAAAATCTCCTCGGTAACCGGATGTCGCATTTAATTCTCCTCGAGGCACACGCTGCACGGGCCGAACTTCACCGAAATGGGCCAGACACCCTCACCCCTGGCACCAATTTCAATCTGGAATAGCCGTACGGTTTGGGACTTCACCAAATTTTCCAGTTGCAAAGGCCGTATGGTTTTAACCTTGGCGAAATTCTCAACTTGCAGAGGCCGTACGATTTCTACTGGTAAATTCTCAACTTGCAGAGGCCGTACGATTTCTACTGGCAAATAGAATGAAAACTGGGAAATGTGAAAATACCGTACGGTTTGAGAGTTCCTTGGATGCCGTACGATGTCAGGCTCTGAGTGTCGTACGTCCTCCACAGGCTTTGACCCTTGGCGTGTTATTTGAGAAATGGAACCCCGTACGGCCTTGAAGTCTTTTAGATGCCGTACAACTTCCTTCCCTGGCGAATTGTGCTGAGTATAGAATCTCTGATGCCGTACGCCTTCCTTCTCCATGCCCTGTGCGCCTCTACAACTGATAAACTCGTGCAAGTTCATCCTCCCTTCTTTTCCTCTGTGCTCTTGTCTCCGACCTGTGGCCTCTTTAATTGGCCGTACGGTATGAGGTTTTATATTTATTTTATTTTTTTCCTTACTTTCCTTCACCCTTGGCCGTACGCCTTGCTTCCTTTTCGTGTTTTGACATATTTTAATCTTCTTTCCTTTAATCTTGCGCCTTTTACTCTCCTCAGTTAATTTCCCTTTTGGCCTTTTAATGCTCCAGGCGTTTATTTTAATCTTCCTCACTTTACTTAATTTAAAATTTCTTCTGATGGCCAACTTATTTAATTTATTATTTAATCTATTCTCCCTTCGTTTGCTTTCTTTTCTGACTTCTCTTTGGTTTCTTTTAATTTTCTCGTCTTTTTCTTTTTCTTCCCATACGCCTTGCTCTTCTTTACTTACTCCGTTATTTTCTTTTATTTTCATAGCTTCTTTTCTATTTATTTTTATTTTTTCCAACTTCCGTTCTTTTTCTCTCTCCTCTCTTCTCTCTTCTTTTCTTTTTATTTTTTTCCACTTTTGTTCACCTTCTCTCTCCTCCCTTTTCTCTTCTTTTCTTTTTATTCCTCTGACTTCACTGTGTGTCCGGACTTTTAATTCTGAAGTGTAATACCATTTACATGTGTGTGGTGGCCGTTTATAACATTCTTCCTCGCAACAGGTTCCTATATATTCTATATCAAACCATTTATCCAGTAAAGTGTCATGTCCTATTTTTATTAAGCATCGAGATCGGTGAGGATTGGCTCTATCATGGGACCTCAGAGGCCGGAGAGTGGTTAGAGGGTCGATGGGAGTTTGGTCAAAGATCGATTGGCCGCTTTGATCAATTGGCTTTCTATCATCTCGCTCATTCAACGCTTTATTGTAGAATTGCTATTTTTAGCGCTTCCGGGCAGTAAGCAGGGGACCCCTGCTATTTTTAGCAGTTTGGCTGTGTCAGTATTCGGAGTCACTTCAGGGTTCGTCAGCTTCAGACGGAACAGTAATCGGATAATTAACGAGGAAGATATTAATATTTAATTATATTGATTAAATATTAATTATTTAATGTTTATAATATAAAGTTATAATTTTTAATTATAACTTAAGTGATTCTCATAAAGGGGGCGCCCATCATCAGAAAGGGGCCAGTTTGCGTATTAATTTATTATTAAAATATTTCGCTGAGACTATGAGGAAATTAAAAGAATTAAAAGGTGAATATTTTAATGATTTCCTATTATTAAGGAAATCGCACTTTTGAGAAGGATAAAGGTTTTTGCATTGGTTTTGTTTCATTACAGATTTTTGATGAATTGAAAATTTGCTACCCGAAATATAATGGTTTCAATTTTTTTCGCTTTTTCACTAACAGACATAACATTAGCAAGTGCACCTGCTATGGTTAGAGGGATAAACCGGGGAACGGCAAGAAAGTAAACCTAAGATGTATGGAACCTAACGGCCATATGTGCTACCTAATCCAAGGCGAGTGAGGGGCAATTATGGCGGGACGGAGTGACTACGTAGCAAAGCTTGAAATGAAATGCTGAATAACGAACTACTCAACACCCAGAATGTGCTTGCTCACCCCGCAGGGAAAGTAGCTACCATAGGGCGGAGTTATACAATTTCCAACTAATATTGAAAGCAAGCTTGAAGGAAATGCTAACTACTGAATCTACTCTACACCCAGAATGTGCTTGCTGACCCAAGACGGGAGAGTAGCGACCATAGGGCGGAGTTTACAATTTCAAACTACTGCTGGAAGTAAAGACTAATACAAATTGATAAAACAAAGGTCTATAATGCGGTCAGTACTACTGCCAGCTTACAGTTGAAAGAAGACAACTTGCTATCAATTACAACCAGCACTTGTGAAGTTTACAATAGCATGAATAAGTTCTTTTTACTGAGAAATGAAGCTGAGAATGAGGATATTTAATTAAAAGATCCAACCTTGTTTCGCTCTTGATCATCCACAGTGAAGTATTCCGCCAAGACTTAAAGTTCCTTCATACCGTCCAAGAACCAGATGCAGATTTCTCAATCTGGTTGACAGGCCTGTGTTTTCTTCATAAACCAGCACACAGAAACTTCTTGAAAAACTCGAATCTCCCTTAAAGATTAATCAGATCAATCTAAAACTGAATGCATAGCTCAATAAGATGATGGCACATAGATTAGAAACAAGAAACAGAATGCAAAGGCCAGATTTATTTAATGGCACAATTTCCAAGAACTAGAGACAGTACGGCCCAGTACAGGGGCGAATTTTAATTATAAAATCAGACAGTGCTCTATAAAATCTGTACTCTTGCATGAAGGGACGCCTAGCCTATAACAATGGATTTATGCAACACCCACAATGTATATTTTTGTCTTTTTTGAAATATGAATGAGATACTGAGTCTGCTGTAGCTAAATGCTAAAATCAGGAAACCTCTAACATGCAAGATCTGAAAACTAACAATACTAATGCAGATTACAATGCACGGAATACAATGAATTCACAACTAGACTAAATTCATCACTAGTCGTTGTCTTACAAACGAGAAGAGATGCCCAATGGTTAGGAGGTCTTCATCCCTCGAAGTGATCCAGATTCAATCCGGCAGCATAACGGTGTATTTTCCAAGATAACCAAAACTGATGCACAAGCCCTCTTTTTATAAGTTTCGTTTGACTTCACGAAACCCTAAAATCTTCTTTTAGGTCAAATCCTTCATCTCCTCAAGAAGGCGTACTTTCTCTTCCAGGCATTAAGAATTGATATTTTAATTAAATATCATCTTTTTTGAAATAAGCGCCACTCAACTTTTATTTTGACTTAGGAAATATTAAATCATTTCTCAATGAGGGCGCCACCCTCAAGGACCCACCTTTTAAACACAACATTAAGTTATTAAGTCTAGGCCCAAGGTCAACATTAAAATATAATATTTAAATGTGCCTTTTAATGAAATAACTTAGCTTATCCCTCCGGAGATGCACTGAAGCCAAAACTGAGTCAAACATCTGACCACTGAAACAGGAAGTCAACCGAGCTGAACATCATCTGACAAGCTGCCAAAAATAGAATTTACTAAAAATAGTAAATTCCAAAAAGTCCTCTGAATGCTGAGGCGAACATACCACTGCGAAGCCCTCTGAAAACCCAGAAGGAATCCGCCATTAAAACTATCATCTCCGAACAATGACCTCCTCAAAATTAGGAAACCCTAATTTTAGCTTCCGACTAGCCTCCGGGTTTCCAAGGAAAGGCTAACGGTCACAGAAACTGTCAGGCTTGAAAAGGGGACATTACAGTCCGCCCTCCCCAAGATTGCTTGTCCTCAAGCAATTGCAAACTAGGATGCTGCATTATCTCATCACTTTCCCAAGTTGCATCCTCCATCGGCAGGTTCTTCCACTTTACCAAACATTCTCTGATAGTCTGATTCCTCAAGGAACGTTCTCTGAAGTCAAGTATCGACTCGGGAACCAGAACCAACTGTCCTTCTTCGTCCAACGGTGGCAACTGAGAAGAAGCAACCACATTGTGTCCAAGTGCCTTCTTGAGGCGAGACACGTGGAAGACGTTATGCACTCTGCTATCTGAAGGTAGCTCCAACTCATAAGCAACAGCCCCAACCTTTCTGATGACCCTAAACGGCCCATAGAAGCGAGGTTTGAGCTTCTCAACTCCACTCTTCTTGAGAGTTGACTGTCTGTAAGGTTGTAAACGGAGATAGACCATATCCCCAACCTCAAAAGAACGCTCAATACGCTTCTGATCAGCATACAACTTCTGCTGATTTTGTGCAATCTGCAAATTCTCCTTCAAGGACCTCATTATGTCCTGACTATGCTGCAACAAATCCTTGGCTAAAGGAGCTTTGTTGTCACCAAACACCAAATCTGCAAAGCTGGGTGCTTCATACCCATAAAGTGCCACGAAAGGAGACATTTTGATTGACATATGGAAGGTAGAGTTGTAACAGTACTCGCCTATATGCAGCCACTTAACCCAAGCTTTCTGCTGTTCTGACACATAGTTTCTCAAGTAGCCTTCTAGCCACTTGTTCACCACTTCTGTTTGCCCGTCAGTTTGGGGGTGATAACTCGTGCTTGGGGTGAGCACAGTACCACTCATTCTAAAAATTTCCTGCCAAAAGGTACTTAGGAACTTACTGTCCCTATCACTTACAATATTCTTAGGCAAACCATGAAGTCTAAACACTTCTCGAAAAAACAAATCTGCAACTTGGGCTGCAGAAAAAGTGCTGGTAATGGCAAAGAAATGAGCAAACTTGGTGAGTCTGTCAACTACCACATAAATGCAATCCTTCCCTTGGGCCTTGGGCAACCCAGTGATGAAATCCATTGAAATGCTTTCCCATTTTTTATTGGGAATTGGAAGTGGTTGCAGCAAACCGGCTGGTAAGGTGTGCTCATTTTTATTTGCTTGGCAAACAGGACATTCCTGAATGTAACGTTGAACCTCCTTCTTCAAACCTTTCCAAGAAAACCTTTCTCGGATCTGCCTATAGGTCTTGAAAAACCCTTGGTGACCAGCAACTGGAATGTCATGAAAATTCAAGAGAATCTTCTTCTTGAGCTTAGAATCGGCTACCAGAAAGATTCTACCCTTATACTGAATCAAACCCTCAACCACTTGGTACTTTTCATCATGGAAAGTACCTTCTAGAATGCTGGTTGCAAACTGATTTTTTGCATAATCAGCCAGCAACATGTCTCTCCAGTCTGCAGTAAGCTCACACAATGAGCTAAGATGAGGCCTTCTGGATAGAGCATCGGCCACTACATTATTTTTTCCTTTGACGTATTCAATGTCAAAGTCGTAAGCTTGAAGCTTACTTGCCCATTTCTGTTGCCTCTCATTTAAATCCTTCTGGTGCATAAAATGCTTGAGGCTATTGTGGTCTGTTTTAACCACGAACTTATTCCCCACCAAGTACTGTCGGAACTTGGCTAATGCATGCATAATGGCAAGCATTTCTTTGTCATAAATTGAATATGACCTTTCCACTCCCCTTAATTTTCGGCTTTCAAACACAATAGGGTGTTTGTCTTGCATCAGGACAGCACCAACTCCTTCACCCGATGCATCACACTGCAGCTCGAATGGCTTGGAGAAATCAGGGATAGCCAAAACTGGGCACGAGCTCATGATCTTCTTAAATTTGTCAAAAACAACTTGAGCCTTTTCTGACCAAACAAAGGCTCCCTTTTTGGTGAGATCAGTAAGGGGAGCCGCATTCTGAGAATACCCCTTAACAAACCTCCGATAGAAACCACAAAGGCCCAAAAAGCCTTTCAACTGAGTCAAACTTTCTGGTGGTGGCCAATCAACCACTGCTTTGATCTTCTCCGGATCCACCTTTACTCCCTCAGCACTGATTATGTGGCCAAGGTATAATAACTCCACCATTCCAAATTCACATTTGGAAGCCTTTGCGAACAAACTCTCAGATTCCATGATACTAAGCACTTCCTCCAAGTGCTTGAGGTGATCTTCCCAAGTCTTGCTGTAGATCAGAATGTCGTCAAAAAATATCAGCACAAACCGCCTTAACTGATTCTGAAACACACGGTTCATGCAAGACTGAAAGGTGGCTGGTGCATTAGTCAAACCAAATGGCATGACTAAGAATTCGAAGTGGCCATAGTGACATCTGAAAGCTGTCTTTTCCACATCTGATCCCCTCATCCTTATCTGATGGTAACCGGATCTTAGATCAATCTTTGAGAAGAACTTAGCCCCATGTAACTCATCAATGAGCTCATCTATTCTGGGAATGGGGTATCTATTCTTGATAGTGCTTTGGTTCAAAGCACGATAGTCCACGCACATGCGCATGGTACCATCCTTCTTCTTTACAAGAACCACTGCAGAAGCAAAGGGGCTCTTGCTTGGGCGTATGAAACCCCTCTCCAAAAGTTCTCGGATATTCTTCTCAATCTCATCCTTTTGCCTCTTCGGATACCGGTATGGAGTTGTGATCACCGGTTTAGCTCCTTCCTTGAGCTCTATGATATGTTCTGAACCTCGATCAGGAGGAGGTCCAGGAGGTAAATCAGCAAACACTTTACTCTTTTTGGTGAGTAAAGATTGGATATCAGGAGGATGCTCTACTTTAGTTTCAGCTAGACTTGCTGGAAGAATCATGCACTCAGCAGCCCATTCCACTTGATCATGACGTATCAACTTCGCCATCCTCTTGAATGATACAATCCGAGGGCCACCATTTGACATTCCTCTCAACACCACCTTCTTCCCATCGGATTGAAACTTCAACTCCATAGTTTGCAGATTTAGAGAGATCTCTCCAAGAGATCGCAGCCATTGAATGCCAAGGACAGCATCCGTATCTCCAATACTGACCACATAGAAGTCATCCTTGACTTCGTAATTGCCCAATTGCATTGACATGTTCGGAATCCTCTTGGTGCATGAGATGTGAAACCCATCCGCAACCATAACTCTGAACCCTTCAAAGTCTTCTGTTTGCAATCCTTTCTTTGCCACCACAACTTCGTCTATGAAGTTATGTGTTGCACCAGTGTCAATCAAAGCAACAATACGTTGCCCTTTGATCATTCCCCGAACTTTAAAGGACTCATTCTTTTGGAAGCTCGAAAGTTGAGCCAATGTACCACCACTTTCTTTTTCACCTTCAGACTCTTCTGGAGTATTTTCTTCATCGCTGTCCTCAAAATCAGCTTGCTGATCAGAAAAATCAGAATTGCTTTCATCAGCTGTATAGAACTCAATTTGATGAATTTTAGCTCCCTTTGGGCACACATGATCTTGTGACCATTTTTCCCAACAACGGAAACATAACCCTTTCCTACGGAGTTCATTGATAGTCTCTGGATCCAATCTTGAGCCATGAGGTTTCTGTGGTTTAAACTCCTTATGGTGAGGCTTCTGATGAAACTTTTTCCCTCTATCTCCTTTGTGAAAAGCTGGTTTGGAATGGAACTTTGCTTTGGGAGCAGCCCACTCCATGTTTCTAGCTTTTTTCATTGCTTCTTGTAGGGACGGTGGATCAAAAGCTTTGATCCAACCCTTGATTGGCTCCATCAATCCTTCAGTGAATAGGATTACTAATCTTCTCTCTGTGATTCCAGTGACCATAACTGAAAGTCTTTGAAACTCAGCTATGTAGGCATCCACAGTGCCATATTGTCTCAACTGTGCCAACTCCCTAAAATGCACTTCTGGGTCCTTCTTCTCGAACCTCTCAATGAGTCTATTGGTGAACTCATCGTAGCTAGTGATAGACCCATGACCTAAGGTGACTAGGCCATGGTACCACCATTCATGCGCCACCCCATCTAGGTGTAGCGTAGCGAATCTAATCGCTTCTTCTTCAGCCATTGGCCTAAGTGCCAAATAGTTGTCTAGTTTTTGTAACCAAGCTCGAGCAGAATTATTATCGCTTCCATCAAAATGGGCAAGCGTAACCTTGTTGAGAGCTTGATTCCAATCTCCTTGTGCCGGAGTTCTTCTTTGATCATAGTTTCTCCCTTGGCCTCTATCCTTCCTTCTATACTCCATGTAATCATTGAAGGACATGTCAAGTTTTACTTCATCAGGAAGGGTGTCATACTCTGTTCGGCCTATCCTCACCCTCTCCAAGGATGAAACATTTTCTTCAGGATCAGGCTGTGGGAGTGCTGGTGTCAAAAACGTGGGTTTGAATGGTCTAGCAGAAATGTAAGTGTTGCTCACTGCAGGTTGGGCAACATGACCATTGTGCGGGTTGGAAGCACTGTGCTCCCCGGTATGCCCTGTGTTGTGTTGTGGAATATTGGGACCCATTCTCCCCAACAGGAGAGAAAACATATCCATCATGGCATCCATCTTCTTATCGAGTCCTTGACCCAAATTGGCTGAATTGTCTATACCCTTCCCACTGTCACCTCTGTTGCCAGAATTCCTTTCATTATCCCCCATTTCTATTTCTTGTGAAGGCTCCCAATTAGCCCTCAAAACCTCGGAAGCTGTGTGACCTTCTGGAGCTTGATGCAACTGTGTCTGAACTGTACCTCTCTTGTATACTCTTGCCAAATACCTCTGTTCTCTGTCACTCATAGAAAGCTGATTTCACAGGATGGCAGGATACGTGGCTCTGATACCACTGAAATATACCGAGCCAAATTTTTTCGTTTTTTCCAAATAATAGATTACAACATTCAAGCAAGTACACCCGTTAAGGTTAGATGGATAAACCGAAACGTGCAAGGAAGTAAACTCAAGATACAGAAGGGAACTCAACGTCAAGTATGTGCTACCCAATCCAAGGTGGAGTGAGGGGCGACCATATGACGGAGTGATTACAGAAAGCAAAGCTTGAAATGAAATGCTGAATAATGAAACTACTCAACACCCAGAATGTGCTTGCTCACCCAGAATGGGAAGTAGCTACCATAGGGCGGAGTTATACTATTTCAACTAGTACTGAAAGCAAACTTGAAGGAAATGCTGAATATTGAATCTACTCTACACCCAGAATGTGCTTGCTGACCCAAGACGGGAAAGTAGCGACCATAGGGCGGAGATGGATTACATACAATATCAAAATGCTGAAAGTGAGAACATTACAATCTGACTGAGCAAGAATCTAGGACCGACAGTACTACTGCCAGCATACAATTTGAAAGATGACTACTTGCTACCAATTACAAATCAGCCTTTAAGAATATTGCAATAATATTGAAGCATTCAATGATTGCCAAGAATAAGCTTAAACTTGCATGAAAAGAAACGGATCCAACCTCTTTAAATCTGTGCAATCTTCAATGATGTCTCCGTGAAGACTTAAAGAGTTCTCAACGACCATCCAAGAGCAAAAGTGCAGATCCCTGTATGCTGTTATAACAATACTGTATTTTTTCCTCATAAACCAGCAACACAGATTTATAAAATAGATCAGATCTCCCTAGAAATTGATGCAAATGACTAGAGACTGAAGGCAAAACACCTTTAACAAGGAGGCGCTCAAACTAGAAGCACAAAACAGACTTGAAATGCCACTTATTTTAAATGCACAAATCCCGAGATCTGGTGAATGGTACGGCCCAGCTGACAGGGTCGACTTTACTTTAAAAAATCAGAAACACCAATGAAAAATCTGCAACTTGTCATACAATGGCGCCTAGGCCAAGGGAAGAGAATAGTCCAATACCCACAATGAAATGTTTGGTATTTTTTTTGATTTATGAATGTAAACACAAATCTGCTAAAGCAAAATACAGAAAACAGAAATCTCTAACATGCCAAATCTGATCCTAAACATATGAATGCTGATTACAATGCACGAAATCCAAAGTACTCACAACTAGACTAACAATCATCACTAGTCGTTGTCTTACAAACGAGAAGAGATGCCCAATACTAGGAGGTCTTCATTCCTCGAAGTGATCCAGATTCAATCCGGCAGCATAACGGTGTATTTTTCCAAGATCATCCAAACTGATGCACAAGCCCTCTTTTTATAAGTTTCGTTTGACTTCACGAAACCCTAAAATCATCTTTTAGGTCAAATTCCCTGATCTCCTCAAGAAGGCGTACTTTCTCCTTCAAAGATTAATAAATGATATTTTAATTAAAAGTCAATCTTGAAAGGTGCGCCCAATATAAGCTTGCTTGACTTAGGCAATAATTAAAATAATCATTTAATGAGGGCGCCACCCTCAATGGCCCCTTTTAAAACATCTTTAAGTCATTACTTCTAAGCCCAAGGTCAACATTAAAATATAATATTTAAATGTGCCTTTAATGAAATAACTTAACTTATCCCTCCGGAGGCGCACTGAAGCCAAAACTGATCCAAACATCTGACCACTGAAACAGGAAGTCAACCGAGCTGAACATCATCTGACAAGCTGCCAAAAATAGAATTTACTAAAAATAGTAAATTCCAAAAAGTACCCAGAATGCCGGAATGATCATACCACTGCGAAGCCCTCTGAAAACCCAGAAGGAATCCGCCATTAAAACTATCATCTTCGAACAATAACCTCCTCAAAATTAGGAAACCCTAATTTTAACTTCCTAATTAGCCTCCCAAGTTCCCAAGGAAAAGCTAACCACACCAAAAAAAGTCGCCCTAAAGGGACATTACAAAGAACTAGATATTGTTAATTTGATTATTGATATAATGACTTCCTTTAATCTTAGCATAATGAGAATTATCATAGGAAATGATGAACTTAAAGAACCATTGGTAAATGAAAATATACTTGATTATGGGCATGGAATAAATCTTGGATGAAGGCAAATATATCTGATTGTTTAAAGATTGTCTACTATGTGCTTGTAAACCTATTAGGATGGATGGAACATGGGTGAAGTGGATTGCCTAAAAACCCCACTTTCAGCCCCTTAGGCCCTAGACAAGGGATTGGGCTTTGCACCCTCTTAGGCCCTTAACAAGGGATTGGGCTTTGCAGCCCCTTAGGCCCTTGACTAGGGATTGGGTTATAGAAAGATGGGGGTTCCACCTAGGTCTCTGCCCCTTAGGCCCGAGATATGGGATTGGGCAAGAGAAGGTGGTAGGCCTTAGGCCACTTGGACTTTATGGTTCCTCTCCCCTGATAGGACGAGTGTCTTCCGAGGTGTTGCCATGAGTGGGGTATGCAGGTACTAAGCCCCTAGGCAAGAAGGATTGTGATGGACAACCTCTTGAGTTTACATGAGGGCTTCAAGGCGGATCCACCCATGGCACTCCTCTTATGTCTTCATTAATTGATTTATGTTTATGAATATATTGTGGATATCTAGATATTATTGCTAACAGATATGTGTATGTGGAAATGTTTTTAAATTGGTGAATGCAGATTTCAATCTAGGATTATTTCATTAGAGAAACGCATTCCTTTTGGAAAGAAGAAACCCTAAACCTAATCAACAATCGAATTCTAGGGAAAACAAGCAAATACAAGAGCAAGGCTAGGTAAGGGACATTACATCATTCCAGACTGATTAACATTCTTGTGGAGTTAGGGGTTTATTGGCCCTAACAGCTGCATATTATACTGTTGTTTATCTGTGGTATTAAGGGGTTGATAGTAGTATTCATTCAATACGGTTTGCAGCAATACAGTAGTAAACAGTGTCCACAGTTGAATATAATATGATTGGGCATATTGCTGTTTACATCAAACTATGAATGTTGATTACCATATTGTGCATTACCATTATCAATGACAGAGATGGCAATAACACTCTTTCAGCGAAACTTGACACCTATCTTGGTATTCATTTATTATTTCAGTTTGCAATCATAATTATAAAATTTGACAAAATCCTTAGATTGACCAATTAAGGACATCTCGTGCCTCAAAGGTCTTAATTTGGGCTGCCACAAAGAAAATGAGGGCACTACTCTTCTAGTCTAATGGGTTTTATAACAGCCTGACATCTGCACTAATTTTAAAACACACAATAGAAAAAATTGTTTTGTTAATGAATGATAGCTTCGGTCAGATATGAAGGACAATTGCTGCAAGCATCATCGTCATTCATACTTGATTAGAGTTTATCTTTTATTTTGAAATATTTCTGGAAATCATATTAATCGAATTTATGAGCATTCATATATAATTCGAATTATATATGATATATTCTGTAATCGGAATTTATCTTCTCATCCGCCATCTAGTATATATGAGTTATACTAAACAAATCATTAACTGTGCTTATCTTAACCCATGCTCTAAAGAACACGTCCCATGAGTGGACGTGTCTCCACTTGTGGAGACACGTCCTCTCATGAGACGTGTCTCTTAGAGGCAGGGTTTCCTCACATATTTATGGCGGATCCTTCCTTGATATGAAGATATTGAAATCAATAGATACTCTGCTCCAGGGAGACCACATACTTCAAAGAAGACTCAGACATGTGACTGCAGTTACAGGGATATAATCTGAAAAATATTTAATCTCATTTAACATTGTTTTAGTCTATGCCAGATGGAAAAGCAGTATTTCTTTCTGATTTTATTCTGATTAGTTCCTGAGTAATTGAATTCCATTTGTACTTTTGGTTTCTCAAGGCAATTCAAATTTCCCAATCATGCTACTATGATTAAACCATTTGACAACTGGCATTGCATTATTGGTTATCAACTATCAGCTTTTTCTATTCTATAGTCAGTTTTGTACATTTTGTGCAAATCATGATTATATATGTAGCACAGTTATATCAAAACCAGAGAACATAATCAGTGAGCCACCAAACCCAAACCAACAACATAACATGTAAATGACTGGTGCAAGACCTGTTAAATTTCTTTCAATGTAAATTTGTCAAGTTTTACATTTGTTTAGTTGTTTGACTGAAATACAATTAAGCATTAAAGTTTATCAAATGAAATAATAGTGGGACCCATAAATGTATGATTAATATCATTTGGGTGCAAACTACAAATGGTGAGAGACCTGTCAAATTTAAGTAAGATCCACATTATTTGGTGCAACCAAAAAGTCTAGTAAGACCCAAATTATGGAAACTAACCCACAATTGAAGCAAGACACCTACTACGAAATGTAACAATAACATTATTGAGAGTAACATATAAGTGGAGTACAACCTATACTATTTACTATAGCCAAGATGAGGGTGTAAACCAAGTTAGTAAGACCCACACTATTTAGTATTTGGTGCAAACATGATTGGAGTAAGGCCTATAGGAATGTGTTCAACATATCGTTGAGTATTACTAAGCATAATCCAAGAATTGGACTATGACCTATAGCAATGGGTACACCATACAATCCATGTTGTGTACTATTGATTTTATCCTAATAATCCAGGTTGTTCCTACACCTACACAAACCAAGTTCGTACCATGTCCCAATCTCTAGAAAGTACACAAATCCAAATGGTCTGGCTACACATCTTTGGGGGTACTTCACCCTGGGTGGACCTAAGCAGTGCATGCTATCCTCTAATCAAACTTTGGTCGTACCAATGATGAACTTAAAACTAATCCAGGAAATACTTGGGTTGCCAGTGACTGCAAAAAAGAAATTTAAAAGAACAAAACTAAAACCTAAAACAACACTTACAAAGACAAAAGAAAACAGAAAACAACTCCTATCGTATATTCTAAGCATATTATGATTAATTGTTTATATTTGCAATATTTTATATATTATTATATGTTCATACCAAGCCATACCAAACCTAGGCAAAAGAAGAAGTTGGCAAAGTGATGTATTGAAACCCCATAACTGAACCCAATGCAGCAACTTAGGTGTCCTTCATATTGAACTAAGATATGTACTGTTAGGTTTATCACATAATTGAATACTCAAAAAAGGACAATTATAATTTGGCAAATGAAATTCTTAAGTATAATGAGAAACGTGTAATAATTTAATAATTGAGTGGCTTACAATCACATTAGGAGATAATAGCCAAATCAATTTTATTATGAATTATGATTAAATGACAAGAATGCATCAATGAACAAAATGTATACAAATATTACGAATTGGCTGCTCTATTATATTTGCCATCTTGATTTGACTGACTGATGGACAGAGAGTTGGTTGGATCAATCAGACATTTTGGCATCAGTCTCACTCAAATTCTTCCTAATTAACATTTTTCATCTGAGAGAGTCAAGGATAATATTGTCCAAACCCTTCAAGAATCTCAAACTAATCCTACCATTTTGAAAGGAACACAAAGGATAACATTGTCCAGGCTACTAGAGAATCTCAAACTAATCGTGTCATTTTATTGGGAACTGTTCACTCCTTTTTTATTACAGTTCTTGAGAAAAGGATGCTCGGTTATTTGATTCAAACTTGTTGTAAATGTGTTGGCGTAACAACTAACACCTCTGGAGTGCAGGTTGGTACGGACAGCTATGAACACTATGTGATGAGTGCTCTTCAAATTAGCAGGTAAAGCTCCCTCGTTGTGCGGACAAAATGCTTGAAAAAGTAAACTAAACTAATTCCGATCTTTTTGTCTCAGCTTAAAGAGGCACAAGGTTTGCGAGAAACTTCGAACGTTGCAGCCAAGGATTTTTTGGTTTCGCAGGTCTTAATTACAACTCAAAACTAACTTATACTATCCAATCCCCTCAAGAAATCAGAGCATGAGGAAATGGCGGGAATGATTTATACGATAAACTGGGTACAGTTTCACAACATGAAGGCAAGGTGGGCTCAACTATTTGATAGACTGAATAAGCTTATTGCCACACACATCAAACGATAAACTTTGAGTACAGATTCACAACATGAAGGCAAGGTGAGCGCAACTATTTGCTCTTCTGAATAGGCTTATCAGAAACACAACATAAAGGATAGCCAACTAGGGCAGTAAATTGCATAGACGAAACACGCATACAATTTACGATCAAACTAGCCACTATATTTAACTAAGATAAGCATTCACCATAATAACATGAAACCCGAGTGGCATAACAATTCATCATCATAATAAATACTTGTGAACAGATACAGAATAAGCAATATTACAGGCAAGGCGGGCAAAGCATATATTACTCTATCGTGCAAAAGTTATTTACAAATGAGTTGAAAGCTCTTATTTATAGACATCAAAAGGTGTAGGGAAGCCTAAAATCACCTTGAGTCAACTACAGTCTTGCAATGCATGCAATATTTTATTACTAAACCCTAATAAAGCAAACCATACAGTTAACTGGAAAGCTACCATTAGTTAACCGAAACATCTAATCCAAATGGACAATGTGCAAGCATGCACGTCCTTATTGAAAGCAAGTTAACTGGAAAACTACCATCAGTTAACGAAATCCCTAAATGAAAACTCCAACTATACATAGATGTTTCCAAGACAGACATGCATGAGATGTGGAACAACAAGTTAACTCGGAAAGAAACGTCGAGTTAACTGTTGTGTCTGATGTCTATCCTGAAAGGTGGGACCTGCAGTCTACTAGCCATGATCTTGACCAAGTAACCCCTCCACGAGGTCATTGACTGCATCACCATCTGGGGCACTTACACATCTCAACTGTCAATTCACTGCTTGTCATCAACTTGAGCAATCTTGGAAATCTTTGCACACTCAAACTAGCATTTCACTAACTTATAACTTTGGCGACTCCATAACTGAAGTGATGGCCACTGTTTCTTCTACAACTTTATGCTTCTAACACTTCTCACGTTTTTCACGCCTTTCTCTATGGAAGAGTGTTGCATGATGAAAATGCAAAGTTTGATTGTGAACCCTCTAGTTGTGAGAAATACAAACAAACTTGTTGCACATGCAGAATTCCAACAGTATCAACCCTCTAAAATAGCCTTGGACGGCTATCAACTATACGAGGCATGAAACCATGTGGACTTGAGTGACTACGCCTGTTAACCCTCCAAATACCTTTGATACAAATCGATGTCAGCTTTTCTGATGAAATCATGAATTAAGACTAATTTCTTCTTGAATTCAGTCTACATGAATTGCATTCTGAAAAACTCACCCGTGGACTGTAAACACGGCTATGTTCTGACAACTTTCTCTAGAAAGCTAAAATGACTCCTGATGAGGCTAAAAATAGCTCGTCAGAGGGCAATTTTTACGAAAAATTATGAGATATGGGTTTTGTCTAGAAAAAGATTCTAAGACAGCCCAAAACATTAGATTTGCTAAAATTTAACTTCTACTCGACCATGTAGAGGAATTTCAATTAAGAAAATCAAAGCTTCGAGAATTGAAGCTTTGAAGCAAATTTTCTTGAAAAATTCTAACACATGGGTTTTATAGAGGAAGTCGTGCACAACCAACCTAGATGATTAGATTTGTCAAAAGTCGCCGAATCTTGGACATGCGAAGAAAACCTAAGATGAGATTAGAAGAATTTATGACAGAAGATAGAAGTTTTAAGTTTTTTGCTTCTGCTAAAATCGCCATCTTGTCTTGAAGTCTGTTGATTAATCTAGACTTGTATCTGCAACGAAATTTGTTAAATAATATCTGTGATGCCTTCGAATACTGATTACTGAAGAATTCGCTTGCTGAATGAAGAAATTCGCTTGCTCTTCAACCTGTTGCGAGAGAAAAAGGACGCCATCTTGAAATAAATAAAGAAATTTGTAGCTTAATGGCTCCAACTGCAAGAATAAATCCTGATTTCAAAAGAAATCATCTGATTGGACCCCACTTTGTTCAACTGTCACTTTCTCAGAGTCCCGAAAGAATAAAAAAATTGAAATATTTAGTTCACCCTTACATGCGAATTTGCGAATTAACTTAAAAAAGGACACAAATATTGGAATATTGAGAAAAATCGCCCCTTTAAGCTGGTATGCAAAAGACTAAAATTTAATATTATTTTAATGAGTTAACTAAAATCTCTACATCTGGGTGCACTTAGAAAATTCACTAATTCCGAAAAGTCCAAATTTGACTCTCCAGGCATCCCCTAGCAAAAATTATGATATTTTTCGCTAACTTCCTATTTTATAGCTCACTAAAAAGTCACCATTGCCCCTGTTGAGCTCCGATTTCTTAGTGCCTAATTAATGTTGTGGTTGAGCTGAGATATCCACTGCGAAGCCTGCAGAACCAAGATGAAATGTCTGTTGGGAGCTGCAATTGCTAAAGACCTTGTTTAACACCTCAAAAAATTAGGCGCTTTTGATTAAATTGATGCAAGGCCTCCAGACATGGCCATTTCTCCATTTTGCCATTTAGCGCTTCAAACTGTTGTTGGTGAACAATGAACCCTGTTGACTGGATGATAGGTTTATTGCATGACTGGAAGAATTTTGCAACCAATGACTATATGTAAGGCATCTAAAAGCTATATTAGGAACCCCAAAAGCAAGGGTGCTCCTAACCTGTGAAGGCGCAATCACTAATTTGACAAAAGAGTAACTTTCATCCGGACGCCATGCTTTGACCCCTGACACCGGGAGCTAGAGTGCTCCGATTCGCACACCGACAATCTCTTTGCGTAGCTAGAAGTACTGAGAAGGGATGTCTCTGGAGGTGATGAAGCAAGAAAACTGCTTCTAAGACCTCAAAAAAAAGGGAGCCTTTTCCAAGGGGATGTGTATTTTCCATACTTAGCCATTTTTCTAACTGTCTGATTTCTTCAACACTCTACACTAACCCCTTGACAAATCCCGAAGGATGATGGTTGGATTCATTGGATAGCTGGAGTAATTCTGCACAAGTCTCGTGAAGACTGTGACTGCAAAAGACCCCATCTGGCAGGCCTAAAGGCTAGGCGCCCCTAGCCTATAGAGGTACAAGTGTGTATTTCTACAATTTTCCACCCTCTGATTTACGTGCTCAATAGAACCTCTGCCACGATGACTCAAAATGTCAAATCATCTAAGGGGTCAAATTCAAGGGCGCCCCTAGGCTACAGGGGCGCAGAAACTGTAAATTTGACAGCCTCTGTAACATGCACTCTCTTTGTACCTTCAACTTTTGACTTCAATTGCCAGAGTTCTGCACTTCAGATGACTTCGCGTGATAGCTCGTCAGAAAGCTGGACTAATTCTGAAGAGATTGAACATATCTGCAAGCACATGCAACTAGATTTGAGCCTTCAAAAAGAATGACGCCCCTAGGCTATAGGGGCACATATCTACTTTCCGCAAAATGTCTTCATCTGTTTTTGTCTCCATAAACACTTTTTTGGTCACTGAATTGACCTTGTAGGGGTATAAATTTATTGTGAAGCACTTCTCCACCATAATATGTCCTGCTTTGAGTCCTAGGCTCAAGTTTTGACCTCCAGGTACTGACCAATTGTTGCTGATGACTAACATGACACTAACCAAAGTCCATACTTGACTTGGCCCAAAAACTGTATTTTGACATCATTTTAACAAGGTTTAGACTCTTTTAAGCAAATGCCTTAATGAAACAAAAAATTTGGTTTGGGTACAACAAAATGCAAACGTGAAAAATAAATTCTAAAGCTATCAGAAACAATCAAAAATATTGTCCTGAAATAAATTACTGGACAAGGCAGCTTAAGAATGACAAACAAATGCTTGGAAGAATCATCATGCATGAGCTGTTTGATTTGATTAAACCAAAAGGAACCCAAGCATAGTCTCTGAATTGATTATGAATAAAAATGATTATAACATTGACCTGCTTTGCTGGATTCAATAAAAATTGAATGGCGTCGGTTTCCTGTTTTTTTCAATGAAAATCCTCTGGATTGTTGGGTGAAAATTATGTAATCAGCTTTTCGATAGATTACACAACTTGGACTTCAGCCACAGCTATGTGAGATGTAAATCTCTCCTCTCGGAAAGGGGAGGCGCCCTTCTTACTGCTAACAGAAGCGATAGTAAAACAAACAAGTAATTACAAAATGTACACAAAAAACTTACGGAGTGGGGGGGGGTGCGTTACATTCATCCTTCTCTCTTTTTTCAGAGAAGATGTTTACAATGCTTCACTGTTGGAAGTTCACAATTCTTGATGACCTTAAACTAACAACTAGCAGTAATACCAATATCTCTATCTCGTCAAAGCGAAGCGTAGAGATACCAGAAGTGATTAACAATAAACAAATAAAGTAAAATGGAAAGCTCACGAAGGCACAAAGTCGTTCCATAGCTTTTTCAATTGTGGATCTGTGAAGAGTGTACCGTTTGTCACGTTAGAAGCACAAAGTCTTCTTAGACGCAGCAATTCCTCGAACAGCATGAACAATTACAAGCGCAAAGTCTTGTAGATTATCCAACCAAAGTATCCAAGAGCATGAACAATTACAAGCACAAAGTCTTGTAGATCATCCAACCAAAATATGCAAGGGCATGAACGATTACAAGCACAAAGTCTTGTACATCATTCAACCGAATGATAAACAGAAACACAAATGCAAATCTAAATAATAAATGCAACACAAAGTTTACATAAACTACTTAGAGTCCTTCAGATTTCTCAAGCTAATCACCACCAAATAAGATCAACTCACAAAAGTATTGAATCCAACGCAAAGTTTGGTTTGCAATCCTCTTCTTTATTGATCAAATTCCATTCACAAAGCATGAACACAAAGTTTCACAAATTTGCTTCAAAAAGGGCAGCACTTCGTTGCAAAATACTAAAGGATCAATTTACAATAGAAATCCCTCACATTATATAGAAAGAGGGATGAGCAAAATTAGGAAACTGATTGAGGAAATTAAGGAAAGTTAGGTGAGCGATTCAAGGAGATCTCACCTAGCTTTGACCAAAGTCAAAGTGTAATTTGTTTTCAAAATATTACATCTTTGAGCTTGAATGTAATTACAATTCTGAAAAAACATTTAGATGTCGAGGAAATATTTACAAGATGCATAATGGGATGCCGCGGAAATGTTTAACTCTTGGAGGAAACCCGGGAAGCTTCTTCATGTTTCTTTGCTTAGTATGGAGTCTTCATACTTCTTCACGGTCTCTCCTGCATGAACTTTTTATTTGGAAGAACCAGATCAAGGTCACCTTGGGATCCTTAAGCCCGAGATCACGGAGGCGCAAGGATGGTGAATCAACGGTTAGCGAGCGGCATTAAGGGCATAAAGCGAGCAACAATGTCGAGCAAGCATGAAATGGAGAATGATGCCGCGAGCTTGATGCACAAAATGGAAGGAAAAGAAGTTGAGGAGATGCATCGGTAGAGTTTGAAGTTCATCACGGAAAAAGATTGTAAAAAGTGTAAGAGGCTAAAATTCAGAAGCACCGTTTGGAATTCGGTTTTGATGTAGAGTATTTGAATTTTAAGCGGCTCACCGCATCTCTCGAAGTTAAATTTATTTCAACATGTTCAACATGTCAAAGCTAATTTTAAACCGCATCGAGACATATTTTGTAAAGCGGTCTTAGCGGTACGTAGCGGCGGCAGGGTTTGCAAATTGTTTGTCTGCATGGAGTTGCCATTGAAATTGGAGAATAAAGAGAAAGCAAGGGTAACAACTTACAAAGATGAAACGTGAAAAACGCTGGAGAAGAACTTCGAATTTCCAAAACACGTGATTGCAGCTTGAGAAGAACTCGCCCAGCAAGAAGAAAAGAAGAACAAAGACCATAAACAATGAAAATGGCGAAATAAAACACTTTTAAGTGAAAGAGAAAATCGAAAACCTAACTCAAGTCGAGCAATAAATTTAGGCACGAAAAGTGGCACGATTGACGAAAAATGTGAAAATCATGAAGAAACGTGCCAGAGCCAGAAAAAGTTTAAGTGTCTGGAAAAAGTGTAATAGCGCTAAAATTTAGCGCTATTACATTTTTTAGAAATTTCACTTTCATGCAGGGGCGCTAAATTTTAGCGCCCTTGCACTTTTTGTACTTAGCCAAATTTTGGCTTCAGGGCAGGAGCGCACTTTTTCAGTGGCACTACATTTTTCGCAATTCGCTAAGTACGAACAGTGAGACTTCGTGAAGGAGCTCGTTTTGAAGGTCTTCGCGAGGCGAACATGAGGGGATGCTCGAATTGACTATTCGAGGCTTTGGAACGCATTTCGAGGTGGCTTGAAAATCACTTCGTTATGTGTACTTGAACTTCACAAATCCTAGGAAACGGACAAGTTTCGTAGGGGGGTTATCCGTGGAACGAGCGCTTCTAGATTCCGTGATAACATGGATTTGCTAACACAACTCATTGAATTAGACATGTTGATCCAATCTAGCAGCACATCACAGTGTATATATGATCATTCACAAACTCAATAGTAACAATATATTGCTTGTTGAATAAGATTTCTTGTAAGGAAAAGGAATCCTATCACAAAATCTTATTTTAACCAAATTAGAGATAACTAAGTGTACAATTGACCTACATCACAAAAGTAGATAGGAAATTATATGGTTCGCATAGTCATGCATAAACTTTATCAAAATGATTGTGTGAAAGTATTCTTACTGTTTAAAGTCTTGCCAAAGACCCTTGTTTACAAACTATTTTATCTTATCATCAATAGTGAGTGGCATGTTGTTTTGATCTAAGTATGGCAATGATGATCAAACTTGTGGTCTCATATTTTGAAAAAGGATTGATTAAAGAAAATACCTTAAGCAATCTTAGTGAAAAGAAAGCACATATGATAGGAAATGTAATGTCCCCATTTTCGTGAGCATCAGTTTTCAGATGGTTTAGCCTATTCCTGACCCTTGTAGGCTAATAAGCATGGTTAGGGGGTCCTTTGCGGCAGATACCTGGTCAAATGATGGTTTCCATTTTTCTAGATTCCGTTGAATGGGAGAAATAAGGTGTTTTATTAAGATATAATTATTTTAATGTTATGTTATAATATTATATTTGCACTTTATATTATAAAGTTATATTTTAAATATTTGTGAAGTGCAAATATTATATTATTTTAATATTATTTTCTAGAAGCTTCTTGAAGATGGATTGAAAAAGTATAAAGGAAGATCAAGCCAAGCTTCTAAGGATATCCAGGAATTGATATTTGCTTGATGTTATTGTTTGGTGAAGGAGCTAGCTAGGGTTTCTGCCATTTTCAGCCATTGGGAACGAAAACTCTCATTGCTATGCAATTTTGAGGCTATGAAAAATATCAGTTGAATTATTGCTTCATTGTGGGCTTCACTCAGAGGTCCAATCTATGCTTCATTGAGGGAAGCATCTTGCAATTGCTGGTTTATAATTGCATTTTTGACTTTGTCTGATTATAACAGCTGAGGTATTGCTATAGTATTTGTGGAGGATTGATCATTTTCAGATTTAATGACCTTTGGCCAAATCTTAAAAGATTGGTAATTTGGAGATAGATCCTATTTGGAGAAAATAAGACAAATCGATTTAGGTGATATTATCTACTTGCTGGTACGATTTATTTGAACATACAAATATAGATTTGAAAGATATTCATATTGTGCAGTTGTTAGATGCCAAGTCAGGAAAGAGACAAATCCAAATAGGACAAAATACCAAAGAGCCAAATCGAATATTATTTTCTCGGAAAGCACAAGTAGTGGAGGACGATTTAAGAAAAAGATAAATGCGTCAGAAAGAACAAATTAGAGGAAATCGATATAAAAGGTGGAAGGGCGACCCAGCATATATGAAAATTTTGTATAGAGAAAAATTTGATTAGCGAGTAAGTTGCTTACTTAGTTGTCGCCAAAAAGACAAGGAGTAGGAATTACCAATAAATATATAGATGGAATAAAAGATCGAATGAAGAGGACTATTTCAAGGAATCGATAGTCAATCAAGAATATTGGAGGATAAAGACAAACTCAAATCAAAATTTATTTGTCAAGAGCCGTCTATAATAAAGAAAGTGCCACCTACAGGAAAAAGACGAAATTGGACAAGGACGTGGCATCTGATCGTATTTGATTACTCAGAAGTCACAAAGTCAAACTGAAGCATAAGACGGAAATAGAAGGAGCCAAATCTGAGTCGAATAAATATAAAATCACAAGAAGCCATAATATCTGAGGAGAACACATATCTTAGGAGAAGAAAGAGACAAAGTAGAAGTTGACGCGGTAGATACAAGAATTTGTCTTGTTGGAGTCTCACGTAAGCATGCTGATGGAAGGACATATGAGTCGCTTGGCCTTGAGGAGTAATGTACGAGTATTCGGTGCAACCTGAGCTTACATACTGCTGCCATCAATATAATATCCAGGTTCATATTTCATGTAAGGCTGCATTCCAATTATCACTGTCCAGTAGAATTGTAATATCCCCACTCTAGTCAGTTTTAAGAGAAGTTGAGTTAGCCTATTTCTTGGACCCTTGTGGGCTAACAGGATCTAGTTAGGGGGTCAATGGCCATTTTGGTGGGTATTGTCATTCCCACTCCTTCACTTCAGTATTGGATTCAATACAGGCATTTGTAGTTCAGTGTTCACCAGCTTCTGACAACACAGAGAAATATTGAGTTTGGAGGGAGTTATGAATATTTTTGCGGTTAAATTAATTATTTGGTTTATTATAAATTCAAATTGACTTTATAAAAAGAAACGCCACTTAAATATATTATAAAGTGATAATTAAATCACTTAAGTGAAAAAGTACGCCCAAGTGATTTAAATGACTATTGATTTTGACTTAAATACATTTTAATGTATTTTAAATGGAAAAAGTCGGGTTTTTCTTGGAAGTCATACTTTTTGGAGATATAAGGAAAAAGATGCAAGTCGACCTTACCTTTTGATCATTTGACATTGCATCTTTGTATCTTCTCTGTGGTTTTTGTTTGAGGACAAGGGTTTCAGGAATTTCTTCATTGGAGAGCGATAATTCTTCATTGATCTGTGATTGTGAGACTGTGAAATACCAGTTGAATGGTTGCTACTAAGGGAGCTTCATACAAGAGTTCATCAGTGCTTACATCAGAGTTATTTTTATTCAGAAGATTACAGTTTATAATAAGGAAGAGGGCTTTCACATCTAGGTCGCCATCTTCATCCATTTTCCTGCTTTCAATAAAGAATGTTCATCACCATTCAGAGGCCATACAATTGCATTGGGAGTCGTGTTCATCTGGAAAGGGCGTGTGAAGCAAGAGGCTAAAATGCCTCTCTTTTGGCTCATTTCTTGACTCCATCTTGGGCATTCAACCTTCTCAACAGTATTTCTCCAGCTTCTGCGTGGGAGAAAGCAGATCCAGAGCCTAGGCGTTGCTATTTCTCAAGTTTAGCATATCTTGCCTAGCATGTACAGATCCACTCTATTTAATTATTCTGGAGGTTTCCGGGTATGTTGATTGTATGCAATTTCTTTGTATGAATTGTCAGATCTACAATAGTATTGCAGTTGTTCTTGAATTGCTTGTATTTCAGTTTTATTTCCATTTTATGCTTGGCACACTTCTATACTTGTTGTTCAAAATTCATCAAAAACAAACAAAAACACAAAACAGACAGTTTTAGTTCAGAAGTTGAGTTGGAGCCAGCTGGGCTCACCACAAGAATTTGCATTGTAGTCATTAGAAATAATATTGTAAGCAGTTGGCTGCCACTCAGAACTGAGCAATTATCCTCATTTGGCATTGAAGGGATAGCATATAGGAAATCATTAAAGTTTCTGATGGTCTCTTACTAGAGTAGAGGTTTTGTAATACGTTGTCACAGCATAGACTTGGCACTGGAACATTCTGCAACTGTTATGTAATAAAGTTGGAGGATGTCTGATAAGTATTTGTAATACTGTCTTCTTGCTGTAAGGAATCTTTGCATTGATAGGTTGCATATCAAATGTTTGCTAAAATGTCAAGCTTCTGTAGATAAGTATCGCAGATCATTTCAATTCTCTTATTGCATTAGAAAATCACAAACAGCATCTGCACTCCTTCTTGGATGTTAAGTCTTATGCATTTGATCATCATTCAAATAAGAGAACATAAACTGAAAGCTAATACCAGCAAGAACTCAGTCATAATCAAAGTGTTTGACGGAATGTCCAAGAGCAGAAAGTGAAATTTGCATCAGATATTGCTAAGGACATTACAGGAAAGGAAAAGACAAAAGTTAGATTCTAATGTCACATAACAGAATTAAAAATAGAATAAGATAAGAAACCCACCAGACTTCAACAGAAACTGAAAATAATTTCAGAGGTACTTTTTCTAAATGTCTCTGGATTTGCAATGCTGTCTTCTCTGAACAGTATGCACCTTTACAAACACAACTTTGCAGGCAAAGGATTACTGTTTGATCAGAAAGTTTCAAACAAGAGCCAGACCCATGGAACAAAGTTTCCTGTTTAAAATACATTATGGATGGTCATAAGTATTAGAATTATCCCAAAAAATTATCATTTACTCAAAACATTTACTTGTTTTAGCAAAAGGAAATAATCCTGTAATACCTTAAGGAGATACCATGAAGAAATGTTTCTTTGAACAGAACTAAGAAGAATTTTGTATGATGGATTTGCTACAGCAGTAGCTGCAAGAACCCCAACAGGGTCTCCATGCTGCCACTGTGCTTTAATCTTGGTATTATCGCACTGCCATTCTGATAAAAGTTTCTGGCTTCCTGAATCATTTGGACGTACATTATAGTCATACTTGAATTGAACCAGGTGATTTCCTTGTGTAGTCCGGCAGGAACCATCATAACAGATAACAATGTCACGAAGGAAGGACATAAGTTTCTTAAAAAGTGTGCCTGGTTCCTTAACCTCTATTGCCTTGCAAAAAAGAGTTTCTCTTGAAGAGATTGCATTGAAAAATGCTTCATGAGGCTTTAAACCATTAGAAATAGAGGATAGAATAAGACCGTGAGCCTCACAAATATTATCATCATAATTGGAAGGGTTGTTGATTTTTAGTGATGAAAGAAATCTATTACTCCATTCCCTGGGTATCAGTTCTCTACCTTTAAATATCTGAAGACCCAAGAACTCTGTTTGTTGGGCCACTTTATTCATAGAACACCCGCTTCCAGCATTAACAATTGCAAGAAGAGCATTGGAATTAGAAAAGTGTTTCTGAGTTCTGTTATAAGCCTCACCAACATGATCCTGTAAATAGGGAACTACTCCAACCTCATAACATGGAATATTTTTATGCTTCAAAAGAGGAATTGCATCAGCAACACATTTTTTAATGCTATCAATCAAAACTATCTTGTGTGACAATTCGTGAAATGGGTGTACATCATCCAAACCGACACTGAGCCCTTGTTGAGATAACCACTCTGTTAAACAATGCTGTGCTGAGTTCAAAAAATTCAAAGCTTCACTTGGTCCTTTTTGCAAAATCAGAGTATGCAGAATCAGTTCAATGGAACTGACCACTTGCTTTGCACCTCGAAAAAATAAAATTTCACTTTTGCAAATGTTAAGTCCATTGCCAAGACAATAAACATCTGGAGGCAAAAACATTTGAAAAAGTTGGCAACCTGTCCAATAAGGCCCTCCATGAGGTGATTTGATGATTGCTGGCTCAGGCAAAGCTGATGATGTCCAAATTAAGAGCTGCTGCATAGCAATTTGATTAAGAAATGGCATACCAAGGATAAGACTAGCTGCAAGTAAAGTATCTTGTGTGAGCATGAGTAACATTTGTCCACCCTGAGAATCGATAAGCTGCTGGTCTAGAGTTAATAGCTGAGAAATTTCAGCTCGTGATTGAAGAGTCTGTGGTACAAAAACATGTATACAATCTCCATCAAAATCTGCATCTAGTGGTGGACATATAAGAGGGCAGATACTGAAAGTGCAACTTGGTTGAATGCAAACTTTCAAGGCTAAAAAAGAGTGCTTGTGTACACTTGGTGGTCTATTAACAAAGACAATATCCCCATCTGCAAGCTGTCTGTGGACAATTTCACCAACCTCAACTTCCTTTGCCATTTGAAGAAATTCTTTTGATCGATGATTTCCACCCCTATCAATCAATAAGTTATAAAGGCCTTGATTCACAATGTTCTGCATCTTTTCCTTGTTATGCTCTGTTACATGTTCCTCAACTGTGATACTGTTTGCTACTTCAAGGGGAATTCCTATTTGATCCACTGCTCTATATGCATCTCCGGATATGACACCACGTGCCGAAAATCCAGAAGTTTTTTTCAGAAATGCCTCAATACTCTTACCCCATAAATTTGAAAATGATTTTGTTTTTCCATTACGGCCATTAAATTCTAGAGATTCCTTTTCTCTAATGACCTGTATTTTCAATCAAATCTGAATAAAAAAAGGTCCTTGAATTCAATTCCATATATATAAGATCATTTCTTATTTAAAATGCAACTAATACCTTTGAACCACCTTGTGCTTGCAAATATTCTGAACACAATGACTGTAGCACTTTACTTTCATGCTTGATAGCACCAAAGGTGGGTTTGCCTCCTCTTGACTCTCTAATCCTTTCTACAGTATTTATTAATTTTTTCAACATCTGAGTTGCCGCATCCTACACAACAAGCAATGTAGTAAATTCTATAGCATGATTTATAAAATTATAAGTAATGATAGTATTTAAAGAATATCAAACCAAGAAATTCAGTGAGCAAAGCAACTCAAGTTAATACACACAGTGCCAACTCTTGTTGTTTGGAATGAAGCTCCAGAGAGCCTAGCACAGTTAGGTGGTACTGGAACACATTCCCAAATAAGTCCTTCTGGGCTTAATCCAAACCCTTTTGATTCAGTTTCTGGTATCTGTCTCAGAATTTTCAAGGCCTGACACCACCACATTCATTAGAAACGTATATTAAAGATGAAATGTAGTAAAATCACAATTATGCATATTCAATTCCAGATGCACTTAACAGATTTACTTTTTACTGCATGTATAGGTAATCAGAATAAAAGAGATGTAACAACAGAATCTATATAGCATGAAATGGTTTAGTATAACATTAATACTCTCATACACAAATTGATACAGTAAGATAACCTGCCCCTTGATATCTACATCAATTGAACAGGGAAAACATTACTAACTCAATTTAATCCCTTGCTCACAATATAATATTAGATTTTTTAAGTCAGCCATCTCTATTCTTAAACTTCAGTGCAGGATTGTGGCATGAGATGGCCACACAATACCAATATCTAATTACAGTTTTTATTATAAATATAGATCTATAAGGAAAAACATAGAGGTAGATGTGGATAAAATATTCTTTTCTACGAATATTTATCATGGATTGCTTCATTGTAGAAGATTGAGGACATCTCTAAATCAGTGCTTTCCAATGACCCTTCTACTCTATAAATGGCTGCTATCAGCCATTATCACCTGTAGTTTTGTTTCCCAAAAGGTCTCCTACCTATTGGACAATAGATACCTCTTATGTCAGATCGCAATGGCCTTCCTTGAGTAAACCTACCCTCAAACCCCTATTAGAATTTTCAATGTTCTTTAGAAGGAAACCCAGCACATCTGTGCAGAGGACCTGAATATTTTCATTCACTACAGTGCAAGAAAAACAATTACTCAACCTTGCTCCCCCACAAAAAGATGACAATGGATAGCCAACCTAGTGTTTCCTTCTAAAGGGATGAAAGGTAACAAAAAATCAAGTTGCTGTAAGATAGCACTTTATTTTTTATATTTGTGAACATCATCCTTAGATCTAAAACATTGCAGTTATAGATTCAAGACAGATGGAAACCCCAAGTGTCTTTCAAAATCCTTATCAAACTCACAAGGTACTTCATAGTGATATTTTCAACAACAAAAGATAAGGCCCAAGCATTTGAGAGAGGACCATGGTTCATATTTAAAAATAATTTTTATGAAGCATTGGTCCGAATCTCGCAAGTAAAGTTCTTATATTGGTAAGATTCCTCGTCTTCCTTGCCAATGCTGGCAAGAATCTTACCTAATAATTTTGGAAATGTTATTAGACAGTATATAGCAGTGTTTAACTTTGCAATGTGACAAGAGGTTAGGAACCTTTAGCTACGCCAACATTTGTGTAAATCTGTTACACCCCGATTGTATAGCTGCTATTGCATAGGGCAATTGATTGTAATGATTGAATCAATGTGATGAATAAAACATGCTGTTCTTGTTATCAATATGAGTGTGTTCCATTTAATGATTGTCTCATTTGATTGTTAGTTCTATTGATGTAATCCTAGATGAATGTTGCATGCAAGTTGTTGAATAATGTTGATTCTAACCTTTCAGATGTTTTATGTATGCTGCTTTGTTGTGAACATATGACTTCCGTTTTCGTGTCATTATGTGCAGGTATGAACCATTCCTCCAAGCAGAGGAGAAATATCACTCGAGAGAGGAGCTTGGTCAGGTAAACAGTAACGAGAACCATCTGAGCATACATATACGTCCCTTAGACTGAGTAAGCTAAGTCAGTTTGTTTGAGTTATGGGCAAGTCGTTCATAGGCTTGTATGTTGGCATTAGGAGTTGTGTCTACTTCTGAATGCATATATAAGTGATGTTTATTTGTGTATCTGACTTACTGTACAATGATCATTGTGTGGAAAACGTGAAAGGACATAAATGAATAGGTTGAGTGGGTATGTATACACATGTATATAGTGTGTACACAGAGGTATATACGGTTATACACATGTATATACATACACACGCTACCTATTATCTGTGGATATAAATAATATTGTGTTATTATTGCCTGGTAATTTACATATATATGTATGTATGTATGTATGTATATATCAAATTATGTATGGTTATTAAACGATATATACATAGATAGGTAAATATATATGTAAATATATATTTCTATATATTATATAATGTATAAATATATGTATATATATTATAGTGTATATATATATATATATTACATGAGTAATGAGAAAAATATATATATATATATATAGTTACTTAATATATATATAGATAGTTTAAAATATTTTAAATCTCTTAAGTGAAAATTAAAATATATATTTTAATTGGAGTAAATATTAGAATTTAACTATAGAGAAATAATAAATCTCTTCATCCAAATATAAGAGAATCGAGGCTATTCCCATTTGGTGGAAATTAAATCATTTTTATCAAAGGAAAATCGAAACATTTGAAAGGTAAATGATAAACTTTAATTAGAGCAAAATATTTGCTCTAAACTTTTGAAAGAGAAATCAACAAACAAATCTCTGCAATAGAGCGCCATTATTGAAGACACCTGTAGGTGTCGATTCATAACTTTTAGCAAATGCAACGGTTTGAATCAGTCTATCCTCTGCTGGAAGTCAATTCACCACTTCTGAAGGTGTGTATAAGATTAGGAATTCACCACATTTCATTTGATTTATTCCAAATGAAGTTCTGTCAGTTGCCATGCCTCCAAATGTGGAAGATTGTTGAACAGGAGGGTTCTATATAAAGCCACCCTGCTCATTCTTTCTCACTTGCTTCAAAAATTTGAAATTCCTTTATACCTGTGAGCAGCTATTGACTAGTTTTCTTGAGAGCTTTTCTTATTCAGCCAATTCATTGTTCAGTCTGCAATTCCTCTTAATCCATTTTCATTTCTGAGTATACAATTTTACCAGCTGAAAGTAATAATCAGCTTACCTTCAAATCTGAGTTTAGCAATTGAGTGGGTTAGTCATACCCAAAATACAACCGTGCTGATTGGTTATCTCTGTTTCCTATCATTTCTGATTTTGCTAACCCTATGTGAGGAAGGGAGCAAAATTGAGAGAAGTTGTTAGTGTTTGAGAAGCTGGAAGTTGGCATTGATCAAATAGGAGGCTGTGGCATCAACAATCTGTGGAAAAGCAATTCACAGGCATGGAATATGCTTCTACTATCTTTATTTTCCATTCAAATTACTTCATGAAATTATACTTGTTGTCTGTGCTTAGGAAGTGAATTACTTCTTGCAAACTGTATTCTATGTTTATGCTTGAGAAATGAATTTTTTAGGAATAAAGGATGCATTTAGTTGAATTCTGCATAATTTGAATGATCTCCATATAAGGAGAATATTGGATGCATTAGCTACTAAATACTACGACAGAAATGATGGCAATGAATTAAGTAATGAACAGAGCTTAAGTTATTGGATTAACTTAGAGAAGCTTATGAAACTCCTAGGAAGAGGACTTCCTGTATAGGAGGGGCTTTTCTGAATACTTGTTATGCTATTACATTTCTAGTAGGTTAGTATGTCGTAGGGTCGTCCAGGATGATAGATAATCCAGTGAAATACTAAACCTATGCGTAGTGTAAGATAGCCTTAAGTCAAATAGGCCCTGAGTAGTGTTTATGATAGATGACCTTCATTCGAAGTATTGAATGAGAATACTTTGGCCAAAGTAGTGAAATGTACGACTTCCACATAGATGTGAGTTAGTTGAGACTACACTATCAGTTCACTATGATCCTATACTAGTTCAAGATTGTGAAATAGCAAGGTTCTAGTTGGCTAGGACACAACACTATGCTCAGTTGTTAATCGTTAACGGATACCCTACCAATCTCTTCTTTCAAAGGGAGGGCCATCTATCAAACAATAGGTGTGTGGGGGACCGCATTATAAGTCCGTGGTTGGCGGAAAAGCGCCCGAGTGATGTTTCTCCTCCACAGCAAGCAGCCGATGCAAGTTTCTAATCTGCATTCCAGAGGTGCAAAGTGACATGCCAACACAACCTGATCAGAAAGTATTTTAAACCAATCAAAATCAGTTTGAGCCTTGGAAACATAAGTTCTATTTTTAGAAACATTTTCTTTTTAGAAAATTTTGCAAATATCCGTTTGAAATGAAACCCAGGAAATCCTATCAAAAGTCTATTTTTAGAAACTTCCTAAAAGTAGAAATTTTCCTAAAAAGTAGGGCCAAAAAACTGAGATATGGGTTTTGTAGACAATCTCGCTCTAAAGAGACACAGATCATTAGATTTTGAAAAATATGAGTTTTTTACCAACATGCGTGACATGCAAATTTTCTATTGTTCTTGAATTTTTCAACAATTTCTACAAGACTTTTACTATTCTTTCAAAATGCCTTAATGAAGCAAAAATTTTAATTTTGGGCATGACACAATACAACGAAGTGTGTAGAAAATCTTGTCACCCCTAGTAAAATTAACTCCTTGCCCTCTATGAAAGAGTGTATCATACGCCCTCATGTGATTGTAAATGAATTTGGTAAACATGTGAGTCTTTTGCAATACCTCCTTAACCCATTCAAGATTTTCAATTTCTTGTAGGGTTAGATCAAGCCAATGCGGTGTACACAAGCTAAAAGGCATTGCTTGTAATAACACTAGTAGGAACATTGTCTAAAATAAATTGAACCACATTTGATGGCACTACATCTATGACCACTCTGTCAAACAACTCAAACAATGCAACTACAAATTTGATTCTATCTAATACAACCACAGATTTCAAAAAATATGTCATTATCACAAGAGACAAGGAAGTTGATAACAATTATGTTACTTCTATTTGTCCATCCATTTGACATTATGGTGCAATCGATCTTTTCCCACTATAGTTTGTATTCATTAACAACATCCCTACATAATTGAACATACCAAACCCTCAAAGTCTCATAAAATGGGGCTTTGAAGCCATGCAATGTCCCTTTTCAGTCAATTCCAATATTCTTGGAAAGTTACAAAATTCTTGAAAAACCCCAACTTTATCGAAAAGGAATTATGATAGTCGCAATGAGTTCGAGAAACCTAGACGAGTCCAATGGTACTTTCCGGATGCAATTTCAACATTCTAGGAGCAAGGTTAAAAAAGCGTCGAACACTCAGCCAATGCGCCAGTACTCGTGTGCCAAAACAGGCGGCAAGTTACTCAATGCAAAACTCGGCCCCGAGTTGCAAAGAAAACTCGCAGCGACTTCTACTCTTTAAATCGCCAAAATGCACGCATGATGAGGGTTTAACTCGTCAAACACAAGTATAAAGTTGCAAAAAAGTAAAACCTAATTTTTTTATCCCGTTTTAACAGCTATTCGCACGATAAACTCATGCCAGAAGGACGCTACACAACTAGGGCACGATTTCGATGAAGTTGTGAACAATAGAAGCCTAAAGCCAATAAAATTTCGGCAATTTCAAAGGTAGCCAATTTATAAAACTTTGCCTTGCGACTTTAAATATACTTTAAGGTTTATAAAACTCTATAAACAAATCCACGTTTGCACATATCTATGGTTGTGCAAGTATGGCCTTGTAATCTTCCATGCACGGGATTTCTAATGTTATCATACCTTTTTGTGCATATTATGATATCCTTACATTTGCACAATGCAATCCTCCACTCTAACTTAGCTTCCTTCACCCTTGAATGCAAAAATCGTAACCTTCAACTAAAATGAATGTGACACCTTTTAACATTATTACAAACGAATAACCTAAACAAGTTTAACAAAAATGATAATTTATGTAAAATCCTTGGTAAATAAGATGCGCATTAAAGGTTTCACATTTCATTAGAATTAAGTTATTAACCAAGCAAATAATCCATACAAGAACTACACTTACCATATGCTTGCTTAAATTTACTTAAGATACAACATAACCCCACTAAAGTATGCACATATCCAGGAGACAAGAAAAATATTAAATAGCAAGTATCTTTGAAAATTAATTACTTATCTAATTACATTACCTAGAACTTGCAGATAATATATTACGTAAGAAGCCGCACAAAAACATACTTATACGTAGCTAGCATAAGAGATTCAATACCACCTTTAAGTTACAAACCTTTTATCTTTAAATACAAACTACTCACTTAGTTAAGTAGTGTATCCAGGTAGTTACATAAGATCCAACTGAACCCTATCAATAATTCATCCTACTTGTCTGCAGCATATCTTCTTCTTGCCTGCGTGTTGAAGAATGCTTATAATTCCCAATGCTTATAAAAAAATTTAAATCCATCAACTCTCTATTTCCCATTGCTTATAATTCCAAAGAATAAGATTCATTCTCCATTATGTTTTGATATACATGTTACAACACGAGCAAAGAGGATACTTGGCGTAGATTGTGAAGCTTACATTATACCCATCCCAATTCGCTTGGAAGTTTCTAAAGCTTGTTGATGTTTGCAGTGTCGGGCTGCTTCTTCCAGATCCAATAAATTGAAGGCAATTCAAATCATAGCCTAACGGCTATTTGAATTGTGAGATTATATTTGGATAAGGCTCGATTTGCATTGAAGGTCGATCTCTTGTTTGGCGCGATCTCCTTGATGTATTTAATAATTGTTATTGTATTTAATGATTGTTATTGGAGGCGCAATTTTCTATGTAGCCGACCCTTCACTTATTTGAAGTCATGTCTCTTGAGTGAAGGCGACATGTTGTTATGAAGGGTTGCGTCCTCCTCCCTTCATTGTATATATTACCATTCATAACATCTCATTCGATTATCCATATTCACTCATTCACATTCCACTTCATCACTACTTGGCGCGGATTTCTTCAAGGAAGTTCGATATCTCTTGAGGCTGTATCTTGTATCAACGAATTATTATTCTGTGTTAGCTATGTTGCATCCTTCTTTGATGTTCGTATCTGGCCTTCATATTGGCCTATTGTAAAAGGAGATCTTCTTTGTTGAGATTTAATATATAAGTGATATATTGTTGCTGGGTTTTACTCCCTCAAGAGGAGGGTTTTCCCAGGGTATCTGCTGTGTTATTGTGTCTGATTTGAATTAATTTTCTGTGCACTTATTGTGATCACAAAAATTAACATGGTATCAGAGCGGGTTTGAGAAGATCGTAATCAGATTTGTCCTTACAGCGATACTCTCTTTTCTCTTTTTCATATCTTCGTCTATCTCTATTTTAGTCAAGATGGTGAACGGTCTTAAGGTTGAAGATAGACTTGAGGGAGCATCCAACTACACATCATGGAGGTTCAAAATCATGCTCACCTTGGAAGAGAATGACGTGGCTGAGTTTGTGGAAACCAAAGTTCCTGAACCAACGGAGGAAGAAGAGAAGTTGCAGTGGAGAAAGAAAGACATCAAAGAGAAGAAGATGTTGGTTGATTCCGTTAAGGATTATATTGTTCTGATTGTCTCCAAGTTGAATACGGCAAGAGAGATGTTCAAAACCTTGGAGGAGATATATGAAATCAACAACACCAGTCGGGCTCTTGCACTGAAGCAACAACTACACCATGTGAAGATGGCGGAAGGAGAATCTGTCATTGCTTACTTCATGAAGATTTCCGAATTAAGAGATCAACTCTCTTCTATTGGTCATTTTGTTGATGTCAAAGACTTGACCATGCTTGCTCTTAATGGTCTTCCTTCATCTTGGGAGTCCTATATTCAAGGAATCAGTGCAAGATCGACGAAACTTCCCAAGTTTGATCGTTTGAGGGTAGATTGTATTCAAGAAGAGTCTAGGTTGGCTGCGAGAGGTATTGGTCGAAGCTCTAATGAAGGCATTCATGTTCTTTCCGCTCAATCCTCAAAGGTGAAAGGGAAAGGTGGAAAGAAAGGATATTTCAAAAGGAATAGAGATAAAGGAACTGATGGTGCTCCCGCATTCAAGAAGAAGTGGGACCTCTCCAAAGTCCAATGTTTTCGTTGTGATAAGTTTGGTCACTATGCAAAGGATTGCCCCACCAGGCCTAATCAGTATACTTCATTTGTGGATGTGGATGAGATCTCTCCTCAGAAGGATTCTAGGGAATTTCTATTCTAAGCCATGGGCATGTGTTCAAGCCGTGAAGGTTGTGTGCTGATTTGAGCGCAAGAAGCAGCGTATCATACTATGTCCAGTATGTGCTTCCATCAGAATATTTAAAGAGATAAGTATTCTTTCTTTGAGTTATATCATTTTTAGTTGGATCTTGTAATTAGTAAAGAGAGATAGTGGTTTCTCTTGAATTGTGTTCTCTAGCATAAGATTTTTTCAAGATTTCATTTATTGCATGCTGGTTGTGAAGATTTCTGAGTGTGACTCTGAAATAAAAAGAGAATTGTAATTTTGATGGTATCATTCTCTAATGCATGAACTGTGATAGAGCCTTGAACTCTTGGAGAGAGTTGGTTCTACATGCTAACTGCATATTGCATTCAAGAAATCTGTAGTTGTGCAGATTGTTCTTTTGTTGTGCTGAGTTTGGCACTCTCGAGAGGAGTAAAAGATGAAAGAAAGAGTTATATCAAAATTAAATAAAGATAAGTTTCTTTATCCCTTCATTCTGATCTTTTGATATATATTTCTCTTATAGGTTGATTCATTTACATTTTAATATTGCTCATAAATTATTATGTATTTATGCTATAACCTAAGATAGTAAACCTTGTATGATTCTAGTCTTGGTATTTCTTTGGATAGTTATAAACTGTTAGTAATCTCTCTCCAAAATGCTTTAAGGACATTTCTAGGAGCAAGAAGGTGATGAGAGATTGCTTAGTAATGAAAAGCTTGAGGCATCTTGTGAGGAAGTCATGCCAACCAAAGAAATGATCAAGTGTGAAGTCACAACTTGCAGCTATGAGACTAAGTTGGTGGCTAGAGGGAGTTCACTTCCAGAAGTATTCTTTGCAATCTCTTAAGCAGGGATCAAGAGGGAGTTATGTGATTCACTGAGAAGAAGTGAAGGTTGCAGTGTTGCAAGGCCAAGTGTTAAATCCTTGGAAGACCTCTTCAGCTGCTGAGATCATAATTGCACAAGACAATCGTCTGGATTTGATATTGGTAGCTCCGCAAAACTATTCAAAATAGAGTAATCTACTATGAGGTCGAGGAGGTCTACCCTGAACTCTCTACTATACCAAGAGGTGTGCACTGAGGCAAGTGTTGCAGGCAATCTTGGATGAAGAGGTCAAAAGGTTGATGCAAGTGCTTGAAGATTCAGAGGGAGCCTACTGAACCTGAAGAAGATGGTAATCTAGTTGATCTTGGTTCTTTATGTTGATTTATGGAAACCAATTTTCAAAAGCTTAAGGAGGCTACAGCTAGTTCAAATCTGATGGATCCTAGTATGTACAGTCAGTTGTTTGGATCGTTGATGTATCTATACTAGACTAGATTGCAGTAAGTGCATTTTGTCAAGTTCATGTGTGAACCAAGGCAAATACTTCTAGTTGCAGCAAAGCATATCCTGAGATACTTGTGTGGCATAGTTGGATATGGGTTGAGATATTCTTCAGATGTGGATTTGAAGTTGCATGATCATACCGGAAGAGCACCTCTGGATGTTGCTTCAGTTTGGGATCTGCTATGATATCTTGGTGTAGCAGGAAGCATGTTGGCGTAACAACTAACACCTTTGGAGTATAAGTTGGTACGGACAGCTATGCACACTATGCAATGAGTGCTCTTCAAATTAGGAGGGGAAGCTCCCTCGTTGTGCTTAACAAAAATGCTTTGGAAAGGGAAAAGTAATCTAAACTATCTCCTGTCTTTTTGTCTCAGCTGTAGAGGTACAAGGCTTTCACGAAAACTCTATACGTTGCAGCTAAGTATTTTTTGGTTTCGCAGACTATTAACTACAACTAGGCTTAGTGATTAAAATCTATCAAGTTTCCTCAAGAAAACAGAGCATGAGGAAATGGAGCAAGGATAACTATCTGACGATAAACAAGTATAGATTCTCAACTTGAAGGCAAGGTGGCACATCTATCAGCTCAATCTAAACAAGTTTATTGGAAACAACAATATACGATAAACAAAGTACAGATTCTCAACTTGAAGGAAAGGTAGCACATCTATCAGCACAATCCGAACAAGTTTATTGTTCACACACATCACACGATAACCAAGAACAGATTCTCTACTTGAAGGCAAGGTGGCACAACTATCATCTCAATCTGAACAAGTTTATTGAACGCAAAACAGATTTTATCTAACTAAGGAAAGAATTCACCATTATAATTGCATGAAACCCTATGTGGCATAACAATTCATCATAATAGCAAAAACGCATGAACAGATACAGAACAAGCAATATTGAGGGCAAGGTAGGCACAGCATATATTTCTCTCTCATGCAAAAGTTATGTACAAATGAGCAAAGCTCTTATTTATAGACAATCAAAGGTGTAGGGAACCCTAAAATCACCTTGAGTCAACTACAGTCTTGCAATGCATGCAAGATTTATTGCTAAACCCTAATAAAGAAAACTATACAGTTAACTGGAAAACTACCGTCAGTTAACTGAAACATCTAATCTAAAAATGGACAATGTGCAAGCATGCACATCCTTATTGAAAGCATGTTAACTAGAACACTACCATCAGTTAACGTAAACCCTAAATAAAACTCCAAATAAATAAAGTTGATCTCAGAATAGATATGCATGTGATGAAACAACAAGTTAACTTGAGAAAGTAATGCCAAGTTTAACTCCTGTGTAAAATGTTTATTCTGAGAGGTAGGAACTGAAGTCTACTGGTCGTGATCTCGAGCAACCAATCCCTCAACGAGATTGTTAACTGCATCAGCATCTGAATGTCAGCAACTTGAGCAATCTTTGCACACTCAAACTAGCATTTCACTGACTCATAACTTTGGCAGCTCCGTAACTGAAGTGATGGCGACTATCTCCTCTGCAGCTTGATGCTTCTGACACTTTTGCATGACGAAACTACGAGATTTGACTGCGCACACTTTGTTTGTGAGAAATTGTAATGTCCCCTTCACAGCAGCCTCGCAGAATGCTAACCCCGTGAGTTCAAGGCACAACAAGAGAGTTCGTTTACTTAAATATTTATTATTGCCCAAGTATCAAGTTGATTTAAAAGGTGATATTAAATAATTAATAAAACATGATCATAAAGTGACTTTGGTGAAATATTTAAAATATGGCTTTATAAAGTCACTTTATAATTTGGGGTGGGAAAATAAGAATATGTTAATGAGAAAATAAAATATAATATTTTATTATATTTTATTATTATTTTATTTTTCCACTCACAATGCTGAAGTAAATTTTATAAGAAGTCAAGGAGGGGGACGACTTGGGAGTTATAAGGTGACTTAGTGAAATAACTTTAAAGCGACCTTATGAAGATTATAAAAGTGACTAAAGTAAATATTTCAAAAAGGAAAAGAACTATATTCAAAAGCCACTATATTTTTGAATGGCAAAATACAAAAGGGAAAAAGAGAGAAACATTCGACACTTTTTGAATATGCATATCTTTCTGACGGAGACAAGAACAAGCTCTTCTGGTTTTGTAAGAAAAACCCTATACCTCCCATTTCGGCTGTGAGACATCAGCCCTAGTTGGGAAAAAATGGTGAATATTGAGATTACAAAGCAAGGCGAATTTCATTTCAGTTGTGGCACAGCTGTATGATGTTCAGAATGGGACGTCTTTCCTTCAGCCATCAAAACGAGTTTGGGAAGTATTCAAGGAGAAACGACTTTCTTTGTGGCCAGTCGAAGGGTTTCTGTGGAAGGAGAGTCTATTTCTGATCTGGGCGCTTTCAATAAATATATTTCTGAGGTGGATACCACCACATATGGGGGTCGTTTTGGTATATGTCTGCCTAGCGTGAGTTTTTGGAGTTCAGTCGCTGTCTTTTCTTTGCATTTCAGAAGTGCCTATAACTTGCTTTGGACGTCTGTGCCTATAACTTGCTTTGGACGTCTGTACCTCTGTATGGCGTTTCTGGAGTGGGTAGGGCTGAGTATCTGCTAGACGTGACAATTATTGGTGGATTCCAGATTAAGAATCATCTGCTGCAAGCATTCAGGTTATCCATGACTTACAGGTCTGAGCATTGAATGTATTTTGTTTGGTAAATGTTGGAAATGTTTAGTAGGAAAATTACTCTCCACTTCTGGGCAATGTATGTGTGAAGTCTTATGCACATGATGTAAAAATCAGACATTTCTATGATCAGAAAGATTACTGTTATATCCTTCTATAAATGGCTTCCTAGTACGGCTCTCATAACTATTATGTCTTGCATTTTGTTGGGTGAAAATTATGTAATCAGCTTTCGATAGATTACACAACTTGAACTTCAGCCACAGCTATGTGAGATGTGAATCTCTCCTCTCAGAAAGGGGAGGCGCCCTTCTTACTGCTAACAGAAGCGATAGTAAATCAAACAGATAATTACAAAATGTACACGCAATTCATGGAGTGGGGGGGGTGTGTTACATTCATCCTTCTCTCTTTTTTCAGAGAAGATGTTTACAACGCTTCACCGTTGGAAGTTCAGAATTCTTAATAACCTAAAACTAACAACTAGCAGTAATACCAATATCTCTATCTCGTCAAAGCGAAGCGTAGAGATACCAGAAGTGATTAATAACAAACAAATAAAGTAAAAAGGGAAAGCTCACGAAGGCACAAAGTCGTTCCGTAGCTTTATCAGTGTTGGATCTGCGTAGACGTACCGTTTGCTACGTTAGAAGCACAAAGTCTTCTTAGACGCAACAATTCTTGGAACAGCATGAACAATTACAAGCACAAAGTCTTGTAGATCATCCAACAAAAGTGTCAAATAGCATGAACGATTACAAGCACAAAGTCTTGTAGATCCTTCGACAAGAGTATCCAAGAGTATGAATAATTACACGCACAAAGTCTTGTAAATCACTCAACTAGAACATGCAAGAGCATGAATGATTACAAGCACAAAGTCTTGTAGATCATTCAACCAATGATAAACAGAAATAACAATGCAATCTAAATAATAGATGTAACACAAAGTTTACATAAACTACTTAGAGTCTTTCAGATTCTTTGAACTAATCACTACCAAATAAGATTAACTCACAAAAGTATCGAATCCAACGCAAAGTTTGGCTTGCAATCCTTTTCTTTATTAATCGAATCTCATTCACAAAGCATGAACGCAAAGTTTCACAAATTTGCTTACAAAAAGGGCAGCACTTCGTTGCAAAAGGCTAAAGGATAAATTTACAATGAAAATCCCTCACATTATATAGAAAGAGGGATGAGCAAAATTAGGAAAGAGATTGAGAAAATCAGGGAAAGTTAGGTGAGCGATTTTAGGATCTCACCTAATTTTGACCAAAGTCAAAGTGTAATTTGTTTTGAAAATATTACATCTTTGGACTTGGTGTAATTACAATTTACAAAATGACATTCGAAAATGTCGAAATATTTACAAGATGCATAATGGGATGCACGGAACCGAAATGTCTAACATCGAGAATAGGGTTTAATGCTTTGCATTGTATGCGAAGTCTTCAAATTTCCTCCTAGTCTCCGTGACAAACTTCTATCTCGACTAACGGTGTAATCCACAATGGTGTGAATTTCGATCGATCTCATGGCGTATGAGGAACCTTGCACCGCCAAGATGCGCCTTTAGGTTGTCCAATGTGAGCCTTTGTATCACAATGATGTTCAAAGAAAGCTTCCGAAGTCCGAATCACAATCAAATTCGTGATGGCTTCCTTTAAGATCAGGGATATTTCTGCGGCCGGCAGGAAGATACGATTTTCCTCAAGAAGTTGACCAGGCAACTCTCTGATATTTTTGTCAAGAATGGTGCGATGCCCATCGACATCTTCCTGTACTTGGTGAAGATCTTCTATGAGAGATTGAACCACTTGAATTCTGTGTTTCAGTGATTCTCTTACCTCAACGAATTTTTCTTTGTCAGGAATTACCCCAACCTCCACCAATTTGCTGAGCTTTACCTGTTTCATTTCCGACCATGACAACAGGCATTTTTCCATGTCTCTGCGCTCTCGGGAAAGTACGCTCTTTTCTTTATCAAGCTCTGTGGTGAGCTTGGCCAACATGGTAGTTTTCTCATCCGCAACCAGAATTATCTGAGATCCATGTTCAATGATCTTTTCAACAAAATCATATAACACCCTGCCTTTCGAGGCGAATTTCTCAGCTTTCTTGACAGCTGGGTCTTCAATACTTACCACTGTCAGCGGTTGTGCATTATTTGGAGAACTGGCAAGTCTCTTTACAACAGTGGCATAATGCTCTGCCCTCTGTTTGTACATGTTACGAGCTTGCTCTACTTTATCCAGCCTTCCTGCCAAGATATCCAAAGTGACTTGCGCATCGGCTTTTGCACTTTCGTTGGTAACCTTGCCAAGCTAGACCTTTGTTACTGTGTAGTCCTCCATATTGACATCACCTTCTTGATTCGGTGGTATGCCAATTTCTGCATACTTGTGGCCAGACTTATCAACGTTCAGCCTTGAGTATACCTTTGCCTTTTTCTTCCCTTTGGCTTTTGGAAGAACTATCTCTTCGAGGTCGAGCTCCTCTGGAGAAATCATTTGCTTTTTGCACTTCGACACTTGAGATATTAGCCAAGGAGGAAGAAAAGAAGTGTGAACTTCTGGATTTACTGTCAATTCAGTCGCCATTGCCACTTCTGAAGTTATTGTCACATCTGAACTCACCATTGGTATCGTGACAATTGGAGAAGTATTTGTCATCATTGCTCCCCAGAGTTGACATTGAGTCGGGTCAGCCGCATTGATCTAGTCTAAGGAAACGATTGAATCTGCCAAAAGTGATATCATACGCTACGTAAGACAAGCTAGGAATGGATTTATGGAGGCTTGACAAAGATATCCGTATGGATGTTGTTACCCAAGGAGCATTGCCGTTGATGCTGCAGTGGATAGGGAGGGCTCAACGGGGCAGGAATGCATGTGGTAGGAATAGGCGACGAGGGAACAGGAGGTGGAGGAGTTCTTGAATCTGGAGGGGTATGAGGAACGTTTGAAGTCACAGGCGATGATGTTCTAGGAATTTCCTCAATTACATTCTCAGGAAGAGAAGTAGTTCTTTCTTGATCATGCCCGGGTTCCTGTTGATCACCCTCTTGTCTCTCCGAATCTAGTTCACCTTCAAAGTCACCTTCAGATCCTTCTTCAGAATCTTCATCAGACTCTTGCCCGCTTTCAGAAACCTCTTCGGCATCGGAGTCTGCTTCTGCTGAATCTTCATCTTCAGCGGATTGGTCGCTTGAAGTTCCTTCTTCATCGGAATCTATCTCCTCCCGAGTAGGCTTTTTACCCTTAGAGCGAGATGGATGAGATTCCGTGATTGCCTCTTGACACTGCATCTTCTTACCAACAAAGGAACTTGATCCTAGGACCTCTTCAAGTGGGGTTCCACGATTTGTTTTATGGAGTTCTTGGTCACATGCAGCTCGCTTTGATTCCTCCTTCCTCGAATCTGTTCAAACTTTTCATTGCATGACCATGTTTATGTAACCATTCTTCCGTGTTGGCTAGGATTGGTCTCAGCCTTTCTCTCATGCTAGTAACCTCTTTCCTAGACCACTGTATTGCAGGCAACGGCCTTTTAGCAATGCCTTGCTCATCATAGACAGCGTTTATGATATCACCTGGATCCTCAAAATCCTCCTCGGGTAGGTCAGTCAATACCAAGATCTCCGATTGTTGAACCGCTAACTGCTAATAGTCCATTTTGCGAATGGCTTCTTCATCTCAATCAGCCTGTGATGTCTTCAAACGCACCGTGGTTGGTGACCTTTTTGCAACTTTTTCCTGACATCTCGGTAGTCGAAATCAAACCTATACCTGTAGGTTTTGATGGTCATGATCTGCATTTCAGCATAGACAGACTTAGCTTTTTGTGCAGTTTGGATAGTATATCGGTCGATGGTCAATGGGAACTTGAACCCACGCCTGTGGTTGCTTCTTCGTTCTTTCTGCACTGACATCAACTGTCTGCATGTTTCCATGAGAATCCACTTATCCGAAGGATAACGTGGTAGCATGTAGGGACAACCAGTGTAGCAGCCTACTCTCAGGTAAGTAAACGTTGGGAATTGGAGAAAAATGCATCCAACTTTACTTACCACCTTATAAGCCTCATCGGATACTCTTCTTCTTTCCAAAGCTGGATCAAAGTTGAAGAGTAAGGGCGCAAAGAAAGCATCAGTGACCCGTCTGAAATGATGAAAGCTCTCCTTTAGCTCCAATTGATAGAAATATCTGTACACAGGCACCATCATTCGATTCCCTTTTGTAGATAGACCTGGAAATTGTCTCATCACAGCCGCTGCGTACACCAGGTAAGAAGTCATGTAGAACTTCAATGTAGAAGGAGCATTGATCAACTGCTCGTGCATCTCATCACTGATTTGTTTGCCCCAGTCAATATGCACCTTCTGCCTTCTTATGATCCTGATGTATCCATACATCCAATCGTGAAAAGTGGATGATTCCGGCAAGCCCTTCACCCTGCTTAGAAACGTGATCATGTCCTTGACGTCATCTTTGAAGTCACTTCTCAGGAGTCCTTTCGGCCATCTAGAAACAGATGATCTAGGCTTTTTGAGCCATTGAGTGTTTATCAACTGTTTAGCTTTATTGGGATCAGCATCGAAGATCTCCTGTGCTTTTGATATAGAGATGTCAATGTATTTCTCCATATGAGGGACCTTGAAGACAATGTCAAAGAAATCGGGGTCGAGTCTCAGAATCTCGTGCCCGGAAGAGTCGATCACACTTCTGCTTTCTCTGATGTAATGAGACGCAACTTGAAGAACAAACTCGGTATTGTGCGCAGCTGTAGGGAACATCGCCACCAAGTGGAGGTTGCTGTGTACGATAGCTCTCATTGAATCAGGAAGAGGCTTCGTCTCCGTTAGCTTTGCGAAGTCAACCAAATCTTGATGACCAACTTCTGTATCCTTTATCTCTTCGACTTTGGAAAGCACCATAGTTGGCGGATAGACGCCTTGATATTTGTATTTCATCTTGCTTTTTGCTTT